>JAPFFP010058492.1:0-27733 GCA_026153255.1 Solanum medicagineum | reverse complement strand
TTTGAGCCGAAAAGCCTCCTTAGACACTTCAGAGGCAGCCACATACTCAACTTCCATGATGGAATCAGCAACACAAGACTGTTTGATACTCCTCCAAAATACGGTTTCACCTCCCAAAGTAAATACATATCCTGATGAGGTAGATTTTCTTGAATGTCTATGTGACTGAAAATCTGAATCTTTATACCTGATATAGGTATAAGATTTCTAGGGTGAAAAACTAGCATATAATCCCTCATCCTTTTCAAATACTTGATTATATGATTGACTGCTGTCCAATATTCTGGCCAAGGATTAGACTGAAATCTACTAACCATATCAAAGCACATATCTGGTCTAGTACATAACATATCATACATGACGCTCCTTACAACCGGAGCATAAAGGACTACCTTCATTCTCTCTATTTCATCAGTAGTTTTGGATGACTAATCCTTTGATAAAGTAATTCCATGTCTAAAAGGAAGAAATTTCTTTTTGGAATTTTGCATGTTAAATCTTGCAAGAATAGCGTCTATATAAAGTGCTTGAGACAAGCCTAGTATCCTTCATTTATGATCTCGCATAAGTTTAATCCCAAGGATGTGAGCCGCTTCGCCCAAGTCTTCCATATCAAAATGAGACGACAACCATTCCTTAGCCAAATTTAGCATGCTCACATTGTTTCCTATGAGAAAAATGTCATCTACATATAGAATCAAACATACTTCTTTGTCTCCCTCCAACTTCTTATAAATGCATGATTCATTTTCAAGTTGATCAAACCCAAAGTCTAAATAGACTTGCCGAAACAAATATTTCATGCTCTAGATGCTTGTTTCAATCCATAAATAGATCTTTTAGCCTACAAACCATGCATTTATTGCCACTTTCTATGAAACCCTTTGGTTGTGCCATATAGATGCCCAATGAAAATAAATCTCATTTAGTGTCTTTTAGATACCCAATGAAAATGCATACTTCTGTTCTAGATTCCAACTTATCTTGGATGATTTTTTTAATTGGTTGACTATTTTTTATGCATGAAACTTAAAGAAGGAAGGCCTTCATGAAAATTTAATTCTTTTTTTATTCATGTTCTCAGTTTTAAATTTCTCTACTTTTCATCTAAGAAAATCATGTATTCAAATTATTGCTTTATATGTCCTTAATCTACCTATTTTTTTTTAAAGAATATGCTAATGTCATATGTAGTTCATTCAAGTTTTATTTCTAAAAAAATTACCTATGATGTTCTTTTCTAGGAAACACGAAAATCTATTCTATCATGAGTAAGTTTAAAAGTAATACTAAATTAATCTAATATTACTAACTAGGTAATTAGTCCGCGCTTTGCACAGTCACAAGTAATCTAATTGTCTTTATAAATCTTAATATTCAAACTAATAAAATATTCTAAAATTATTAAGTTCTTTCTATATAGAAAGATTAGCATTATCAATTTATCTCTAAAACATCCAGTAATACTGCCAAAGTCCTCCGAAGGATGATTATTTCTATATAGAAAGATTAGCATTATCTATATAGAAAGATTAGCATTATCAGTTGTGTCTTTTTCGAAGGATGATTATTTCTCCGAAGGATTGTGACTTTTCTAAAGAGATTACTATAATACCCATCTTAAAAATCAATTTAATATATTTTAAAAGAAGATAATTTTTCATATTGAAGGATTGTGACTTTTTTGGAAGGTTGTGATTTTTTCGAAAGTTATGACTGATTCGAAGTGTTGTGACTTTTTTGAAGGGTTATGACTTTTTCAAAGGGTTGTGACTTTTGCGAAGAGTCGTTACTTTTCAGAAAGGTTATGATTTTTTCGAATGGTTGAGATAGGCTAAAGTACCGTTTAATAAAAAGCGGTGTCTTTTGATGTTTGTTAATGTCTGTTGGGGTTATTTAATTGATTATTAAAATATTGAATTATTTAAGAATAAATAATAAGAATTATGTGAGAGTGCCACGTAGGTGGGCCTAACATTCTCTTTTCTATGCACACACACGCACACACATATATATGATAATTTGATAGGCAAATTATCTTGGAACAACCTTTATAGTAATTTTCCTAATTGCATAAAATAATCGATTAGAAAATCAGAAAAGCTTCATAGAACTTAGTGTTCATGATGAAAGTATCAAATTAATGGGTCAAACAGGGTATTCCATATGTTCCTCTCTGAATTAACATCCTTCTAATAGGGAAGAAATTATTCATATTAATATGTTTACCAATCATAAGGCAGACGATAATACAAAGATCATAATTAAATTCTCCTTTTTTGGCGTGAAGTTTTATTTTAATACCATAATAGGCATAGTTTGTTAGTATCAATTATTTTTTCCTTTATTGTTACTGAAATGGTAACAAATAATTGAAGAGGAAACTATTGCTCAAAGTTTAATTAAAGATAGAAAAAGCATATATATATATATATATATATATATATATATATATATATATTTTAAAAAAATCATAAAAAAAATACAGATAGTAATAAAGAACAGGGACACTATGTAAGCAACAATAACATAGATTTGTGAAGACATTAATATCAATCCATACTTGAATAAATAAGAAAAGTTTGAAATTGTCAAACACTGATACCACCAAATTAAGATGTTTTGAAATACAAAAAAGGAAAAAGTGTAATAAAAGAAATATAGGAACTAAAATAACATTTAACATGAAGTTACGCACCCTTTTTGTCTTCCTAAAAGAGGCATTAACCTTCTTCTCCAACATTGATATTGTCTGCCTATGTTGATATAGGATTTGAAATCTTTTATGTAGTGAAAGTTGGTATGATTTCACTACTAATTGAATGAAGAATTTATCTAGAAGAGGCTTAAAAGTGAAAGAAAAAGAAATAGGATGGAAGGATTTTGTATGATACTGCAGAAAAGCATTATGTTTGCTTATAAACAAAATACGTAATGGGAAACTACTAAAAACTGAGGGGATAAAAGTAAGACTTTTTCTTAAAAAGGAGAATGGGAGGAAGGAAAGAGTAAAAGGGGAGGGATATGGACAAACGAAAAACCTGTTCAGGTTTCGTGAACCAGCAACTTTAGTGGCTTTTGGGTTTCATTTTTAGAAAAAATGACAGGTTTTCTTAAATAAGCAATTAGAATTGTTAATTTTAAATGGTAAAAAATATATTTAAAATGTTAAATAATCAACCTTGTTTTAGAGAGTGTGTGTGTGTGTGTGTGTGTGTCGTTCAAACTCGAATAAATTTATAGAGATATATTTTATTTAGTATAAATGACTTAGTTTCTTAAACTATAAGAAGTGTGAATCATTTCAATAATTGTAAAAATAATCTAATAGCCATGAAAGCTATATTAAAAGAAGAATAAGATTCTTCGAAACAAATCGGACATATAAGAAAAAGAATTGAGATAATGACACTGATTCTTTTGTTTTAAACTTCTATCTAATTAATTAATTTATTTATTTATTTAATATAAATATGTAGGCAATCACTTACTATTTATTTTTTTAAAATATAAGTCATTTTAAATATTTTTTAAATCAAGAATAACAAGGAGTAATGTGTCACGACCCAAGTCTAGGGCCTAGACGTGATACAGGGAATGAGAAGTCCGAAGGCAACTCAAACAAGCCTCTTAGCAGATCATATACACATCCTTGGTTGTGGAAGCAAAATAAGACAATAACAAGAGTCAATTATAAAGATGGAAGCGGGACTAAGGGAAGTCTTTCACAATCATAAAAATATAAGAAGAGTCGAGCTCATAAGCACATACAAACATAGTGTCCAACAACACCTCTACTTAAGAATGGAGCAGGGGCCAAGACACTTCCCGAACTCATCGTCATGATAAAAGGTATTCAGCATAAGGAACAAATCTGTGAGGGCTTAACCCAAAGTGGACAATATCATACTGATGCAGGGTTGAGGTCAGGACGCATGGTCCCTACAATCACTTTTGGATTCTAATCCTAATTGGAGAAGGATTGGAGTTCTAATCCTATTTGGAAAAGGATTAGAATTGTCCTATTTAGAGTTGGTTTTGGCTTAAGGAAAATAACTACTCATTATCTATAAATAGGACAACTTTGAGAGAATTATTCATTGCTCACTATTATTCATCTTTGAGAGGTATTATCACATAAGAGGTGTCTTTGAGAGAGCTTTCAACAAGAGAGAAAAGAGAAGAAAAGGGTGTTTTCAGCAGCAGTTTTTTCTCTCCGATAAGCAGACTTCAAATTGCGTCTCCCGATTCGTTAACCATTGGATCGGACTGAAATTTTGACTGAGTGTGTCCAACGTCTTGTCTTTGACTTGAACGGTGGAGATCTGATTTAGAGGTCAGTAACATCCGATTTTGGGTCCCGAAAAATAGCTCTGATTTGGGTGTTTTTCTTCCTTCTTCTTTTTGTTGGTGTAGCTATTGGTTCTCCGTGCTTGGCTATTGTTGTGTAGCCATTAAGGAGAATATTTGTAATATTCTTATTATTATAGTGGAGCAATTTGGATCTCGATGATCCCATGGTTGTTACCTTCATTTTGAAGGGTTTTTCCATGTTAAATTTGGTGTTTTTTATTTTCTCTACATTCGAGTTTTGCATCCTTCTGTCGCAACAAGTGGTATTAGAGCCTAGGTTCAGGTATATCGAACTAGTGGACTGTGTCTTATGAGAAATTCTCGATGTGATAACAGGACCAGAGATCTGCAGGGATGTCTTGTGTCGAAAGTCTTCTTGGCAAAGTGGTGGTCAAGCGGCGTGTCACACTTGTTGCTTGTGGTGGTGCAAGATGGTAAGAAGATCAAATGTATTATCCCTGAAAGGGAGGTTATGAATTGTGTGGTTTTGGTTGAGGGGGAGGATTGTTGAGTATGACAAACACCATCCACATCGGATGAAGAAGAATAAAAATGTACCAATATATAAGTGCTCACGCAACTCTATTAGTTTGAGGTCTTTTGGGATATGCCCAAAAACAAATCCGTGAGGGCATGGCCCAAAGTGGACAATATCATACTAATGTGGGGTTGGGGTGTCGGTATGCGCGGTCCCTTCACATATGTGGGAGGAGACCTTAATCAACATAGACCAAGCTAGCTACTACTTGGGAACCGAGGCATGACACCCCCTCAGTAAGGTGTAGAAGGCATGATAACCCTTCAATAGTGTGTGTTCTACTTGCCAAGATAAACCAAACATGACCCCACTTTAGGGGAAAACATGAACCAGATGGATCCATTAGTAAAGCCCTTTAAGGGAAAATATATGGTGGCACACAAATTAGAGACTAAAGATTTTATATAAGGACCCTTTGCTTTGAGCCCCCACCTTAAGCCTCAATCGTTGCTAAGTCTAATCCCACGAAATACTTAAATAATCATAACTTTAATCATAAAATGAACAACTTATAAGAAGCATGATAACATGATATGAGTAGCTCAGTCACATGCTTGACCTCTACTAGTGAGCTTAACTTGAATATGAGGAAAAAATATTAAGCATGCTTGACCCCTCAACTTGGAATGAATGGCTCTCATGAGGACAAAATCTTGAAATAGGGCTCAACTTGTTACTTGTAAAATTATAGATACCTTTCATGAATTGAGTACATGCTTGGGAGCCCATAATTATCTTAAAAATATTTGACTTGTAAAATCATGCAATAGCTCATCAACAACTTAAGAATATTTGTCATGTAATTTAATCAAAAACATGGTGGATTCATGACACTAGTTCAAAAACATATAACTCAAGAGCATAAACAAGGAATATAATCAATTCATTTCATAGTCATTCAAGTCAACCCACCCATATTGTAGTAAAACCCTCATTTTGGGTATCTTGAAATTCATATCAAAATTCACAATAATTCATAGTTTTCATAGTTCACATCATGCATTACTTCAATAGATATAAATCAACTCATGGAATGAGATTAAAATAAATATTCATACATAATTAATCATTACTTGATAAACCCCAACATAATTTACATTTGTAATTAAGAGATACCCATAAGTAATACAATTTGAATTCATGCAATTTTCATAAAATGAGAAGGTTGGGTTCCATGGGTGAAAGGACCCATGGATGAAAATTCACATACCTTAACCTTGAATTTCATGCAATAGAATTGGGGAAGGCTTAAAGCTTGTGATGGATCCTTAAGTTTGAAAATTTGTGCTTCAAATCCTTGAATTTTAATGAGGGATTTGATGATGTATTTGGAGAGGTTTCGAGACGATTTGTGAGTTATAGAGTTGAAAAATGACCAAGTATAGAGGATTTCACATTTGAATGGGCATTGGGTTATTACACAAATGCCCTTGAACTAAGTTGGAAAATCAGGGCACAAAATGCACTGGTCCGCTCCCTTGGCGCGAAGCGGACCAAACGCGTAGCCCAAATTACACAGTGGCGCAACCCAGGTGCGTCGCGGCCTGGGAGCGCAGGGCCACTGGAATTCGTTCCATTGTGAAAATTATTTTTCACAATGGGTCTTCTAAAATCTGGGGGTTGCCCATTTCCCACTCAATTTTATCCCCTGAACAATAATATGAAGTCGAGAATCACGCACGATTTTTATATATTTGGAAAATACGATTATAGGGCATTCCGAAGCACATGATGGGTGTTTCTTAACATTAAGCTAGCATTTGACTATAGATTTTGAACTAGATTTAAAGATTTATCTATAGGTTATTTTATGTTTCAAAAATTAGTTTAGATCAACTTTTTAAAGATTTACTCCTACATACCAATGCGACCAATCAAGTATAAGATATGTTCATATTAATACAACCTTTCAAGTATGTATGTAATAACAAAATTAATGACACATGATATGTACAATAGCCATCACATCAAATAGGCTAAACCATGTGTACCAACTAGTACCATATGACCATCATTATATCTCATATCGTCATTATCTCATCAATAATCAGGATGCCAATGAAACAGAGCTCTACAAGTACCTAAGTGAGCTCATAATCTCAAGTTTCTCACAAGTATCACCAATTAATCATTATACTATCCAAAAGTTATCACAAGTCCCATATTATCATAATGATATCCAAAATTAACTCAATTCTCATGATTTCATCTCAATTTATCAATAGGATTGTCATTTACTCAATTTTAGGCATAACTGATATTACATTACCATCAAATTCTATCATATTATGCAGTTTTCTCATAAATCAATCTAAATCTTATAATTATCACATGAACATGTCCAATAACTCAAATCCATTTCCAAAAAGGTTAGCTGAACCTACCTCGATGCCGAAATTCACACTCGAACAAGCTTTCAATCAACTCAAATCTCCAAACGGTCCCTAGATTGATCAATGACTATCAAAAATAGATATGACATGTCAACAAGTGAATTTTGGTGCCCATATTAGCACAAATTAGGCTTAGGGGCAAAATAATCAAAATTAGAGCTAAATTTCAAATTTTTCGAATTGAAATTGACTTTCTATGAAAAATAGAGTCCGTGGATAAAAATCACACTAAAATTGAGTTTAAATTGAATGAGACATCACCATTTAAAGTTTTGAAATCATAGGCTAAAAATTGGACATTCAAAATCCTGATGTTCAAGGCAAAATCAAGATAAAACTCATGAAAAATAATTAAAATAGTGTTAGAAACACTTACCCAACAAAATCATTCAAAAATCCTATTTCAAAATCTCCTCAAAAGCATTGAAAGTTCCAAAATAGGGTGTAAAAAATGACTCCAGTTATCAAAAACACTCTGCAAATGCAAGTGGGTCCCGTGAACATGGAGAAGGGATGATTAAAAGACCTCCGGGAACGCGGAGAAAGGGAAATGCCATAACACCTCCATGAACAAGGAGGGTAATAATACCCAGACCTCCGCGGACACAAAGAAGAATGGTGACTGCACTAGATACCAGATATTGTAGTAATACTCAACCAAAATCACAACACAGAAAGGGCACTCGGAACTCATTTGGAATTAGAATTTCACAAATCAAATATGTATCCATACCATAAATGATGGTCCAAACTCAAAGGAATAATTAATTAGAATTTGAGTTTGAGCTCTCCACGATATATTTACCCATGCAAGTCAAATAAACTAGTTTAAAACTCCAAATACCAAAATTACCCTTGGCAACTCCAAAGATTATGACGAGTGATGTGCTGTCAAAATACAACACATTTGAGGCCTAAAATAAGGGATTTTGTGAGTTCTTAATGTGATTTTTTCTGGGTTTTCTATGTTTTTGTGTTTTTCTTGCAGAAAAGTTGGGTTAACATGATTTTGGAGAAAAATTGCACATTTTGCTGAAGCATATGACATACGGGTTCACCTACGAGTCGTAGCCTAAGCTACAAGTTGTAGGGTGCTATTGTAGTAAGAAACAGAGACCAAAAAAATTAGAAATCTGCTAAGTGGAGGTCAACCCTACTAGGCAATCATACGAGTCGTAAGTCTTGTTACGACTCGTAGAAGTGTACTTATAGCTGGAACCAGAGAGCTCAAACTTTGGATCAACAACTGAAGGCCTAACTACGAGAGGAGCATATAGGTCATAGCCCAAGTTATGACTCGTACCAGTGGTTTGTACTAGTTGAGTCCAAGATGCCAAGAAACAGATACGAGACCCCGATAATGACTCGTAGGTCACCCTATAAGTCGTATCAGCGAGGCATACCAGTTGCCAACTATCTTTTCTATGTATTTTTTAAGGTTATTTTGTAAACACTATAAATACTTTAAGTTAGGGTTTTATTGAGTGAGATTCAAAATTGAGGAGAGAATATCATCTTTGAATATACTCTGGAGAAAACTTTTAGTTTTTTAGCTAGTTTATCTTTTTCTCTTGGAAAACCCTATTTTAGGGATTGCAAATCTTGCTTTGTGCTTATTATCAATCTATCAAGCTTATGGTTTGCAACTTGTGGTTTCTTCAATCTTCATTGCTTTGGGTAAAATTCTCAATCATGTTTGTCATTTGCATTTTTGTTGATTTTGCCTTAGCCATGAGTAGCTAAGCACCCACAACTTGAGGTTGTGCGAACCATGGGTATTTGACTTAGGATAACCTTGGTTTATTGAATTTCTATGATTAGGGTTTTGCATGTATTGTCTATTTCCCTTAATCATGATTGTTGTTTGGTGGTGGCCAACACCAAACCTCGCCTACTATCACGATCCTGACCAAGGTAGTGACGAATAGGAAAAGGGAAGTAGATGATAGAATTCGATTGATGTGTTCTCATCTAATCAACTAAACCTGACCAAGGGGAGGTTGACTGGGACAATAGGTAACGGTTAGTTGGCACGCATGTTATCCAACCAAGTGCCAAGGTGAAATTGGACCTTCATATTCGCAAGAGGGCCAGAAGAACCTAAGTTAGCGTCCTGCATGCGAATCTCCAATTGTAGTTATGTTACCTAGGGTAATCGATTCAAAGAACCATGGGGAACACATTTTCCAAGTTGGCTCTAAAATTGAGTGTTTTCTGCATCTTCGCATAGCTTTTATTTTATTTTGTTATTTTCAAAAAAAAACCCCATTTAGAGATTTTAGTCATAGATACTCGAAATGATTGATAGTGAATTTTTGTAGTCAAACCCTTTATTCCCTATGGAATCGACCCTAACCTTGGGTTAGGTTAATTGACGACAGCGACCACTTTCTTATTGGAGCGCGAACATTATCAAAAATTATGGTGCCATTGCCGGGGAATACGACTAGGTTTTGACTTGATTTCACTATTAGTCAGTTCTAGTGTTAATTTCTAGAGTCTCTTGTATTTTACTTTTGTTTTTATTTTTGGTGTCTGATTTTACTTGCAGGGTTTACTAGGTTGTATGCCCAACATAAGGAGCCAAGGCAATCCCTTAGCTCTGATTAATTTGGAGATCCATTGACTTTTTAGAAGAATGACTCAAGTGACTGAAAATGTTGCGGTTGAGGAGGAGATAAATATGAACGATGATGATATGGGAAGAGAGGAGAATCCACCACCGAGGGATATCATGCCACAGCTTAGGGACTTCAATTAAAACACTTATGGATGGAATCAGTATCATTGAACCCTATGGCAATGGACGTTACCGATGCTATAGTACTGGCTCCTTTACCGACAGATGCTAAGTTTGCGGTATCCAGTGGGTTACTTTAGATGCTCCAAAATTGTGGTTTATTCATAGGGATACCTTCAAAGGATCCCCACTATCATCTTCAAAATGTCGTCTTTGTGTGCATAAGTGTCATGGGGACACAAAATATCTCTATTAATGCTACTAGATTGAGGGTGTTTCCACTGTGATTGACTGGCAATGCCGCTGCGTAGTTGTCTGAGCTTCCTCTGGGTACCACAACAAGTTGGGCAGAGCTTCAGAGAGTGTTCTTAGAGTGATATTTTTCGAGGTCAAAGAAACTGAAGCTCAAGGACAAAATAATAACTTTGAGCAATTGCCTGGAGACTCTCTGAGTACCACATAGGAGATTCACCTAATGCTTACAGATGGTCCTGATCATAAAATTGTTGATGATTCTTTGGTCGAGATTTTCTATAGAGCACTTGACAAAAATAGCAAAGCTTGTGCCGACACGATCATGGGAGGTGTTTTTCTTGACCAACTGTTTTTAGCTAGTAGCCGCAAGGATAGAGCATGAGGTCAGAGTGAGCGTGGTGCAACAAAGAGATCTTGTGCAGTCACCACCAATAGTGAGCAACCAAACGTTAATGAAGAGATCATGGAGCAACTTGCTCAACTTCGTACGGGCATGGACTTAGTTTTGAAGAAAAACCAAACAAGTGTTCAAGCGGTAACCCATCAACCTCTAAAGACTCCTGTGTATGACGATCCATTCTTTGATGAGGATGCATGTTTTATAAGCAACCAAGCAGCGTGTTTCCAGAATACCCCCCAAGGGTCCAATTCGGACTATTAGAGGCAAGGGGCGGGAATCAAGGTTGGAACTTCAACTGTGATGGGGCATATAGAGATAATCGGGGTGGATACTATGAAAGAGTGAGAGTGCAAAATGTCGAATGTGGAAGAAGAGATGGATATAGGAACAATCCTTATGTGCTACCTCACAACCGTGATGCCGGGTCGAGTAACACTAGGAATGAAGAGATGTTCGACGAGTTGTTGAAGAGATCTGATCACCACGATAAGACTTTGAAACGAATGAAGATGGATATTTCAAGTACTAATCAGAAAATAGAATCTCACTCAGTGGTAATTAAACAACTGGAACAACAATTCAGGCAAGTTTCTTCACAGTTGAACCAACGCTAAAAGGCACCTTACCTTGCAACACGGTTCAAAATCCTAAGAACGAAGGGCATTGCATGGAAGTGATGTCATGGAGTGGCAGAAGAACTATTGATCTCCCTATGCCAATGGTTGGAGATGGAAGTCGTAGAAAGAGGGTAAACGAAGTGCCCAACGCACACGAGCCATCAAAGAAATATAAAACCTTTCCAAGGCCCCCACCACCTTTTCCGGAAAGGCTTTGGAAGAGAAAAGAGGAAGGTAATTTTGAACAGTTCTTGGCGATGCTTAAGAAGTTGTTAGTACACTTCCCTTTAGTTAAGGCTCTTGAGAGAATTCCAGGATACATGAAATGGATAAAAGATCTGGTCAAGAAGAAGCACAAAGTTAGCCAAGACCTCTCCCAAAATTTTCAACATTGTAGTGCCATCACCACGAAGTCTTTGGTGCAGAAATGTGAAGATCTGGGTGCATTCACTATACCATGCACAGTTCGGGAACTTGCATTTGCTATAGCACTATGTGACTTGGGACCCAACATCAATTTGATGCCTCTTGTCATATATTCAGAAAGCTTAGTTTGGACAACCTTGTCCCTACAAAGATGTAATAATTGATTGGCAGACAGAATTGTCAAGAAGCTTGTGGGGATACTTTATGATGTGTTGGTCAAGGTAGACAAATTTATATTACCTGTAGATTTTGTTATACTTGACTATGAGGTTGATTTTGCAGTTCCTACCATATTGGATAGACCTTTCTTAGCCATAGGGAGAGCTTTAGTTGATATGGAGAAGAGTCTGCTTACCTTCAGGCTTGGTAAAGAGGCAATTGTGTTTCAAGTAACCAGATAGAAGAAGTTGTAAGTTCCAGGTTGTATCAATGATCGAAATGAGTGAGGATGACGAAGTGGAGATCCTGGTTGAGTTGAGGCTGGGAGTTAAACCTTTGGCAGCTGTGTAGATAAATTGCAATGATGACAACATACCTGATTATGAGGAAACAGTGAATGCTCTTGGGGTGTCATTTGGGCCTAGGCGACAGGCCAGGTTACAATTAGACTTGTACAACAGGGAAACTCCACCAACGAAGCCTTCCATAGAAGTCCCACCAGAGTTACAGTTAAAGGCACTACCAACACATCTGAAATATGAATACTTTGGAGAGAATAACACTTTGCCAGTCATAATTGTAGCTGACTTGAATGAAGCCCAAACAAAGGCCCTCGTCTCCATTCTTAAGCAATTCAAAAGGGCGATTGGGTGGATGATTACAGACATTATTAGCATACCTCCTGGAATATGCACTCATAAGATTCAACTGGTCAAGGATTACAAACCAAGTATCGAGCATCAAAGATGGTTGAACCCCCCAATGCAAGAAGTTGTGCGAAAAGAAATCATCAAGTGGTTAGACGCAGGAGTGATCTACCTAATTGCCGACAGTGAATAGGTTAGTCCAGTGCAGTGAGTTCCAAAAAAAGGAGGTATAACAATTTTGCCTAATGCAAAGAAGGAGTTGATCCCTATGCGGCCGGTCACTGCGTGGAGAGTGTGTATGGATTACAGGAAACTCAATGCTTCTACTGAGAAAGATCATTTCCTATGCTTTTTATGGATCAAATTCTTGATTGACTGGCAGAGAAGAGATGGTATTATTTTCTTAATGGATATTCTGGGTACAACAAAATTGTTATTGCACTTGAGGATCAACTGAATACAACTTTCACATGACCATTTGGTGCCTTTGCATTTAAGAGAATGCCTTTTGGACTATGTAATGCTCCTACCACATTTAAAAGATGCATGATGTATATCTTTTCAGACATGGTTTAAAGCACTATTGAGGTGTTCATTGATGAATTTATTGTTATTGGCTAGTCTTTTGAAGAATGCCTGTTACGTTTGTGTGATGTGCTGCAGAGGTGTGTTGAGAGTCGGTTGGTGCTACATTGGGAGAAATGTCATTTTATGGTCAAGAAAGGCATTATAGACCACAAAATTTTAGGCAAGGGAATCGAGGTTGATAAAGCGAAAATTGAGGTTATCGAGAAATTCCCACCACCAATTTCAGTGAAAATTATTAGGAGCTTTCTAGGCCAGGCAGGATTCTACTATCGCTTCATAAAAGACTTCTCCAAGATCTCACAAACCTTGTGCAAATTGTTGGAGAAAGATGCCAAGTTTGTATTTGATGATGCATACATTCAAGCCTTCGAAGAATTGAAAAGAAGGTTGACTTCAACACCGATTATTTTAGCTCCAGATTGGTCATAACCATTTGAGCTAATGTGTGATGCAAGTGGAGGTGCGCTAGGTGTGGTGTTGGGGCAGCGAAGGGAGAGAATTCTGCATCTAATCTATTATGATCACAAAGCACTAAATGTGGCCCAGAAAAATTGTACAATCACTGAACAAGAATTGCTTGCCTTAGTCTTTGCCTTTGAAAAATTTCGCTCCTACTTGTTGGGAGCTAAGGTGATCGTTCACACAGATCATGCAACGCTCAAATATCTAATGGCTAAAAAGGATGCAAAACCAAGACTAATCAGATGGGTACTCCTCTTGCAAGAATTCAATTTTGATGTTATCAACAAAAGAGGGTCAGAAAATCAGGTAGATGACACCTTTTTAGATTGGAAGATGAAGCTATGGTAAAGTTTGATGATGGACTTGACATCAACGATTCATTTCCCAATGAGAGAGTTTTGGCAGCTTCACATGACCTTATACCCTGCTTTTCAGACTATGCGAACTATTTGGTGAGCGATATAGTGCCTCTTGATCTGAACACCCATCAGCGTCACAAGTTTATGTACCACGTAAAGAAGTTCTTTTCGGATGAGCCTTATTTATATTGTATTTGAGCGGATGGGATCATCTGTAGATGTGTGCCAGAAGTGGACATGATAAGTATTCTTTTAGCATGCCACTCTTTATTGGTGGGTGGTCATCAAAGTGGAGCTCGAACCACTTACAAGGTGTTGCAATATGGCTACTATTGGTCTTCTATACATCAAGATGCCCATGGTTATTCCAAGTCATTTGATAAATGTCAAAGAGAGGGCAGGGTCTCGTGAAGGCACGAACTTCCTCTAAATCCTATTTTGGTGATAGAACTATTCGATGTTTGGGGCATTGACTTTATGGGACCCTTTGTCAGCTCTCATGGTAATAAGTACATTCTAGTTGCAGTTGATTATATGTCTAAATGAGTAGAGTGTTACCGAGTGTTTTCAAAGAAACATTTTCTCCAGGTTCGATACACCTTGGGAAATTATCAGTGATGGAGGTTCCTATTTTTGCAACTGACTGTTAAAAGCTCTTCTTGAAAGATATGGTATGAAGCATCGAGTAGCAACCTCGTACCATCCCAAAACAAGTGGGCAAGTAGAAGTATCAAATAGGGAAATCAAGCAAATCCTATCCAAAACGGTGAATGTAAATCACACTAATTGGTCAAGAAAGTTGGATGATGCTTTATAGGCCTACCGCATAGCTTGCAGAACCCCTAATGGAATATCCACTTATCAATTGGTGTTTGGGAAAGCCTATCACCTGCCAGTTGATCTTGAGCACAAGACACTATGGCCATTTAAGAAGTTGAATCTAGACTGGAATGGAACAACAATATCTAGATTGATGCAAGTAAATGAACTCGATGAGTTTAGGCTGCGAGCATATGAGAGCTCTGCATTGTACAAGTAGAGAATGAAAGTTCAGCATGATCTCAGAATTGAGAACCGCCAGTTTGCTCCAGGAAACATGGTGTTGAGTTATAACTCTAGGTTGAGGTGGTTTCCTGGGAAACTCAGATTTAAGTGGATTGGGCCCTTCAGAGTCGTACGCGTTTTGAATTATGGAGCCATCGAGTTAGAAAGCAAGGATGGTAGAACTTTCAAAGTCAATGGACAAAGGGTCAAATTGTACATGGGTGACATGGAAGGAATTAAGATAGTGGAAGACTAGGACCTTGAGGAGGCATGAGCACAAAAGTTTCCTGTCGCGCGCGACAATAAATCAGGCGCTTCCTGTGAGGCAACTCAAGGTATGCCCCTTGTACCTCTTCTATGTGTCTTTACTTTGAGGATAAAGTATTCTATTTTTGTGGGGTGTGGGAAGCTATAGATTAAGGTGAAGTCCGAGTAGCCTCGAGTCCATAACTTCCCCAATTTTTGATCCCAAGGTTTTCTTGCTGTGTTTTTTTTTCCTTGTGTATGATTAATTTTCTGTTGAACCAACATTTTTAGGTAGTGTAGATAATGTGTAAATTCATAGTAGTGTTATCTGTTGGAATATACATAGTCTTTAAATGTTTTTTGAATGATTTGAAAAATTGGGTACCCACAAAAATTTTGAGATTGTGATTATTGATGCACTCACACATTTTGATGATCTGGTGATGTTTGTCCTAATAATGTAAAGGTAAGTTGAGGCTAGAAGCATGACCTATGAGTCTATGCTTGATTGTGAGTGCAATGCCATGAGTGTTATGAGCTTATTTTGCTGCATTCATGCATCTTGTATGGACTCAGAACTTGCCTTGTTACTCTAAAATTGGTTTGATGATATGGTTGATTTGGAAAGGATCTTAGGCCTTTGTTGTTTTAGTGAACCCACTTTTAGCCTAAACGACCTACCAAATGAATGAGTGAATCTCTTGTTCCAAATTTTTAGCTTCTCATGTACTCATTCTTTCTTGACATCTTTCTAGCTTAACCTTTTTTGATGAAATACCTTGATATTGGCCTTGGTCTATCCTTGAACATGTGAACCTTAATTGAAGGTAAAAGCCTAAGTTGAGGGTGGTTACAAATTGTGGCCCTGGTTTAAGGAATGGATATTGTGTACTTCACCTCAGGGTAAAAGCCTTAGTTGAGGGTGGCCCTTATTGTGGTAAAGTAATAACAATGAGGTGGTTAGTTGGGAAATAAAGAAAGAAATAAAAACTCATGAGCCGAGTGAAGAAAAAGAAAAGAACAGAAAAGTGCCTTAAGTTTAGAAAAAGTAGCAAGAATTGAGTTCAAAAATAAGGCACCACTGAAGATAGAAAGAAAGCACTCAAGAAAAGTTTGAAAAAGGAGAAAAAGGGTGGATTTAATGAAAGGGGTTGGGTTATGAAAGCAAAAAGTGTTGGTAAACATGGTTCAAGGATAACTTTTACTCATTACTTGCCCAAAATGTCATACCAAAGCCCCCTGAACCTATGTTTCAAGCCCATAAGTCCTAAAGTGATCAAAATCCACTCTGTCACCAGGCCAAAAGATGAGCATAGAGGCAAGCCTATGGTGTTAGTCACTTTGCATGAATTTCATTTGTAAGAGTGAGAATGTTTCCTCAGTCTCTGAGTTCTAAATGCTTCTTAAGTGAGTAAGAGGGACATTTTTTCTGTGAGGGATTTGCATTCCTTGATTAGCATATGGCTATACCAGTGAATGTGGATGGTTGATGCTCCTTAGCTTATCATAGTTTGGGTTTCTTGATTCACATCATGTTTTTTTTTGCTTAGTAGCTTTACAATCTGATTTTGAAAATGATAGTCGGGTCCCTGGATTAGAGTGAATGATGTATATGCCATTGGTACAGCTACTATGTATTTCTTATTGTCAGCTTATATTGAGTCATCACTTGAGGACAAGCAACAATTCCATGTTGAGAGTGTTGATGTTCTGTTAAAATAAAACACATTTGAGGCCTAAAACAAGGGATTTTATGAGTTCTTAATGCGAATTTTTATTGATTTTATGTGTTTTTGTGTTGTTCTTGCAAAAACGTTAGGTTGGCATGATTTTAGAGAAAAATTGCAGATTTTGTAGAAGCATCGGACATATGAGTTCACCTACGAGTCGTACCCCAAGCTACGAGTCGTAGGGTGCTATCATAGCAAGAAACAGAGACCAAAAAAATAAGAAATCTGCTAAGTGGAGGCCAACCCTATGAGGCCATCCTACGAGTGTAAGTCTTGTTACGAGTCATAGCCCAAGCTATTACTTGTAACAGTGGGTCATACCAGTTGAGTCCAAGATTCCAAGAACCTAATACGAGACCTTGACAATGACTCGTAGGCCACCCTATTAGTCGTACCTGTGAGGCTTACCAGCTGCCAATTGTCTTTTCCGTGTAATTTTTAAGCTTATTTTGTAAACACTATAAATACTTTCAGTTAAGGTTTTATTGAGGGAGATTTGAAATTGAGGAGAGAATATCATCTTTGAATATACTCTCAAGAAAACTTTTAGTTTTTTAGCTTAGTTATCTTTTTCCCTTGGAGAAGCCTATTTTAGGGATTGCAAATCTTACTTTGTGCTTATTATCAATCTATCAAGCTTTTGGTTTGCAACTTGTGGTGTCTTCAATCTTCATTGCATTGGGTAAAATTCTCAATCATGTCTTTCATTTGCATTTTTGTTGATTTTGCCTTAGTCATGAGTAGCTAAGCAGCCACAACTTGGGGTTGTGGGAACCATAGGTATTTGACTTGAGATAACCTAGGTTTATTGCATTTCTATGATTGGCGTTTTGCATGTATTGTCTATTTACCTTCATTATGATTGTTGTTTGGTGGTGGCCGACACCAAACTCCGCCTACTATCACTATCCCGACCAAGGTAGCGACGAATAGAAAAAGGGAAGTAGATGATAAAGTTCGATTGATGTTTTATCGTCTAATCGACCAAATCTGACCAAGGGGAGTTTGACTGGGACATTAGGTAATAGTCAGTTGCCATGCCATGGTAGCCGACCAAGCATCATGGTGAAATTTGACCTTCACCTTCACAAGAGGGATGGAAGAACCTAAGTTACCATCCTGCATGCACATCTCCAATTGTAGTTATGTTACCTAGGGTAATCGAGTCAAAGAACCATGGGGAACACAATTCCCAAGTTGTCCCTAAAATTGAGTGTTTTTCTGCATCATAGAATAGAGTTTATTTTATTTTGTTCTTGAAACCCCCACCCCCACCCATTTAGAGATTTTAGTTATCGATACTCGAAATAATTGATAGTGAATTCTTGTAGTCAAACCCTGTATTCCCTGTGGAATCAACCCTAACGTTCGGTTAGGTTAATTGCTGATAGTGACCACTTTCTTATTAGATCTTGAAAATCATCAACGAGACCATTTCTAACATTAGTTTCACCATCCGGTACCACTAGAATTGTCAAAATTTCGATCTGAGCTTTCGAACTCCAAATGTTGACCAAAGTCAAACATTGACTCTAGAAATGACTTAAATTGCAACTTTGGGCCTAAAAACCTTATTTTAACTTCGAATTCGATCTGTAACTTCTCCTAGATCAGATTCAGCATTCTGCAGTTGGTGGAATTAATGAATTTTTGATCCAACACTCGGAACTCAAAATGACATAAAACTCACTTTTTCAACAATTTAAGCTTCCAAAAATGTCAAAACTCATATTTTCAACTTTTAAAACTCAGGATTTCAGTTTCAATAATACAAATAGTTCAAATAGGTCCAAAGCAACTTACAAAGGGGTAAAATAATAATTTTCACAGATAAGCTAAAAAATGACCAACTAGGTCATTACAACAAGGTAACACAATTAAGGCAAAAAAAAATTAGCATGGACTTAAAACATTTCACAGGGGTTTTCTAAGATTACAAAATATTTCTTTAAGAAATTTGGCAAACATATACGCTAATTGATTTTTGGTTATAATATAAGATATTTCAACATCTCCTTTTAATTTATGATCCCTAATATAATAATTTTTAATATCAATATGCTTAATCTTTAAACGATGCACAACATTTTATGAAAGACATATATATTAGAATCTTTGCAGGTATGACCGTAATAATTTGATGATGACAAATGGAACCAACAACAGAAGAATATGGAACCAGGTCCATCACATGTGCACCAATGAAGAGATGTAGAGTCCCAGTCGAAAGGGGAGTGTTGTTTATAGAAACATAATTAGTACGAGATACGGTGAAGGTAGCAACTTTGGAAAAGGACCCCTTTATGGAAAAGAATGGTGTGACCTACTCAAGAATGGAGTCCTATATGGAAGATCTCTAGGGTTAAATCTAAATACAATCATCAACCCTAGAAGATATAGTTTTTGCAATCTGAAATCGGCAAAAGCATTTAGCAAAAAACGCGGGCACTTGGCGAGAGCACTCAATCAAGATCTAGATTTAGGTTTTCTTGATTGTTCAAGTTTATTTGACAATCTTATTGGAGTCTTTGTTTAATGACAAAAATTGTAAGAAGTCATCTTGTTTTTCTTGTGAGAGTTGTTGCTTGAGAGTGGGTTTGAATCTTAAGTGTTCAGTGTGTTGGAAGAGTTGTAAGTTAAATATTGCTCATTTGAAGTTAGTGAAGTTGTTGAAATCTTACAAGTGTAGGTAGTGGTTGTTTCTCCCTTGAGCAAGGAGTTTTTCCACTATAAGTTATTTGCCTTTTGATTACTGCTTTCACAAACAAGTTAGTACTGTTCATTGAACTTAGTTCACTAGAAGTTCAGGGGCACTAATCCTTTTAGTTGGTATCAGAGCGGATCTTTTCGTAAAAAGGTTAACTACCTCGAAAAGATAATGGCAGCCCCACCTACGACACAAGCAGGAGTTTCTCAGTCTAGACCACTGCTGTTCGAGGGACAATACTATGGTTGATGGAAAACTGGAATGATGAATTATATTGAGGGTGAACATCCTGATCTTGGGAATGTGATACTCAATAGACCAATTATTCCAATGAAGAATGCCTCTACTGAGGGTGCCCCAAGGGTACCCAAGGAACGCACTGAATGGAATGATGCTGACAAAATTGTCATTCAAAACTCTGCTAAGGCTAAGAAGATCTTACTGTGTGTTATCGATCCCAACGAATATAACAGGATATCGTCATGCCGAGATGCTAAGCAGATCTGGGATACTCTAGGCATCGCTCACAAAGGTACCTCTTAGGTGAAGAAGGCTAAGATTGATAATCTCAATCGACAGTATAAGTTATTCAAAATGCAAGAAGGCATGACAATACATGCGATAGAAACCAAGTTCTCTGCTATTGTCAATGAAACTACTCCTTGGAAGAAGTCATCGCCACAAGGAAGGCCATCCAAAAGCTGCTAAGTGTGTTACCTGAATCCTAAGAAAGCAAGGTTGAAGCTATCATTGAAGCCAAGGATCTAGAAACCATGTCTATGAATCAGCTATTGGGAACTCTGGTCACTTACGAATTCAAGAAGAATCAGGAGAAGGAGCTCAATAATAAGAGGAAGGACATGAACCTGGCTCTAAAAGTTGTGGAGAAAGAGGACTACGAAGAAGAAACACAGCCTTGATCACCAAGAAGTTCCAGCAAGTGCTGAGAAGAGAAAACACTGGACAAAGAAGAACCACTCAACTAACAGTTGAGAAAGATCTGAGGGAACAATTATGCCACAAGAGTGGTAGCCCCAACCACTTCATCAAGTTCTGTCCACTCTGGGCACTTGAGTACAAGAAGAACATTCCAAAAAAGCCTAAAGAGACCAAGGATGAACCCTATGTTCGCAAAGACAGAAGGATGACTAGTCAGGAAGCAGATCTTTTAGTACAAAGAGCATTAGCGGTGCTAGCAGGCGATCTAGGTGAGGAATCAGACGGCGAGACTCCTGAGAATCAATCTCTCATGGCAGTCAAGGAACTAGAAAAATATGACTTCCTTACTCTCGTCGTCATGGATGAGTCCGATGATGAAGGAGGCAAGGAACAAATAACTGAAGCTGCTGATTCCAATATTGACAAAGCTGAAGCTGGGCAGGAGAATCTAGCACTGATGGTAGGAGCAGGTTCTTATGATTAGGACGGCGCTCTACTAGATACCAAGGTGAGCATTGAATGAGCTAAAGCCAATATTCATACTTATTCCAAGAAAAAGCTTAAGTCTTTGTCATAAGTCCTGATTGAAGCCTATCTAACCGTTTGTGAATCTAAGTACCTTCTTTTGGAAAAATATGCCCTGCTGAGAACTGAGAATGTCAATCAAAAACTACAGTTGGAGATTAATGGTCTTAGGTCCTCTAGGAAAGAGAAAATTGTTATGAGTGTCAACCAATCTGATAAGGAAGAAAAAGTTAAGAAGCTAGGAGAAGAGCTAGGAAACATGAGTCATAAGAATGAGGTTCTCTTAAAAGAAGTTAACTAGACCAAAGCTAAATTAGATCAGACTATGAAGTGGGCAAAGTCCTTTGCTATGCTCGATTATATGCAGCAAGGTCAGTCCACCAACAAGTATGGGATTGGGTTCAAAATCAAGGAACCCAAGAATCAGGCGATAGATTATGGTGTTCTGTGCACCTCGTGTGGGATGTTCGGACATTTGAGAGAGAACTGCAGTAGAAATGCCAAATCCCTCAATAGTAACATATCCTACATTAACAAAAACCATGAAAAGGGTAACCAAAGAAGGGGAACAGGACAAAGGTATTCTCTTAGAAGTAATAGAAAAAGAATATGTTGAAGATACCCTCTGAGAACTAACAGGAATCAGTCAGGAAGAAGGTACCCCCTAAGGTTTAGTTGGTTCGATAATGAAGAATGATATCCCCTAGAACCAACAGGAACCGGTCAGAAAGAAGACACCCTCATTCATCTTATTGGTTCTGTGATGAAAGTAGATAAACTACCGAAACCACTAGAGCTAAAAGAACCAACAGGGATCTTCCTACCTGGGAAAAAAAGAGATCCCATTCACCTTTTCTACAATCAAAAGGGACCCAAGTGGATCTGGGTACCAAAACCTCACCTCTGTTAATTGTGTTGGTATAATTAAAAGGAAAATGAAAGTAGTGGTACTTGGATCGCGAATGCTCTAGGCAAATGACAGGCGACAAACACAACTTCCTCTACTGAGTGACTTCTAAGGTGGAAACGTAGGCTTTTGAAATGGAAAACAAGGTGAAATTAATGGTATTGGAAAGGTAGGACCATCTATGTCCCAATGTTATGAAAATGTGTACTATGTGGAAGGTCTGAAACATAAGCTACTAATTGTTTCCCAAATGTGTGACAAAGGAAAGGATGTACTCTTTACTGCATTTGAATGCAAGGTGACAAATGCATTATCCAAAAGGCTAATCTTGAAGGGAATGTGACACAAGAATGTGTACAAGGTGGATATCAATGGTCCATGTCAAATAGAGATGAAGTGTTTGAGCGCCATGAGTGATGTATTCTCACTATGGCACAAAAGGCTAGGACATGCCAGTTTTTCTATAATCAATAAATTGATCCTCAAGGAACTGGTTCTGGGACTGCCTAAAGGAAATATCAGTGAAGATCAAGTGTGTGGAGCATGTGCTCAAGGTAAGCACGTCAGGAGGAGTTTTCAACCAGTAGGATTGATCAGCACCAACGGACCCTTGGAACTGGTTCACATGGATCTCTATGGACCTATGAGAGTACTAAGTAGAGAAGGTAACAGGTATGTTTTGATTCTTGTAGATGATTACTCAAGATTCACTTGGACCTTCTTTATAAAATCCAATGAGGAAACATTTGATATGTTTGCATATATGCTAAAATGGTCCAAACGAATTTGAAGTGCCAATTGAAGAGCTTGAGAACAGACCATGGTACATAATTTGAGAACTCCAAGTTCCTCACATTTTGTGCTGAAAATGTGGTGACTCACAACTTCTCATCCCCGAGAAATCCTCAACAAAATGGGGTTGTGGAAAGAAAGAACAAAACTTTGGAAGATATGTCTAGAACAACGCTGATAGCCAGTAATCTTCCACTAAGCTTCTGGGTTGAAGCTGTGAACACCGCCTGTTAACTCATCAACAGATGCATGATAAGACCCATCTTGTATAAGACCCCTTATGAACTACTTAAAGGCAGGAACCAAACCTAGCACATCTTTGTTCCTTTGGTTTTGTCTGCTATGTACACAACAATGGAAAGGAGGCTCTGGGAAAGTTTGACACCAAAAGTGATGAGTGAATATTCATTGGGTACTCTTCTCGCAGCAAAGCTTACAAAATGTATAATAAAAGAACTAGATGCGTAGAAGAAAGTGCACATGTTATATTTGATGAGGCCAAATCAAGGGGCCGAGAAAGTTTTGCAGGAATAGGTACAAAAAAAGGACACAACTGACAGTCGGAAAGTCAGATGATGAGGATGACAGGGAGTAGGGAAGTGGACCAAAATCATTGACTCCAAGCGAGGGGTAGAGAGTGATGTCACCTCCTACAAAAGTCACTCTTCAGAATGAAGATAGTTCATCAAGGATGCCTCACCTAGGTGAACCTGGTCCTTCTGATACAACCAGAACCTATTCTATGCCTGAAGATGCAAGACACAACAGGAAACACAAGAGCTCTCATCCTCTTGATAATCTACTAACCCCTCTCAACTCAGGAATGTCCACCAGATTAAAGCTTAGAAACATATGTGCCTTCATTGTGTATGTGTCCCTAGTTAATAAAAAATATCAAAGAAGCTTTGCTTGATGAAGAGTGGATAGTTGCTATATAGGAAGAACTCCTACAGTTTGAGCGCAAGGTGTGGCACTTAGTACGTCCTCCTGAATAACAAACTATTATTGGAACAAAATGGGTTTTCTGGAACAAGTTGGATGAACAAGGAGTGGTCACTAGGAATAAGGCCAGACTAGTGGTGAAAGTATATAATCAAGAGGAGGGTATTGGCTATGATGAGACCTTTGCCCCTGTTGCTCGCATTGAAGTCATTCGAGTGCTCATAGCTTTTGCGGCTCATATGAAACTATGTTAAATGGATGTTAAAAGCATTTTCCTTAATGGGTATCTGCAGGAAGAAGTGTACATCCAACAACCCCTTGGCTTCGAAAGCCATGAGCATCCTGACCATGTGTATAGACTTGATAAAGCTCTCTATGGACTGAAATAGGCTCCCAGAGCTTAGTATGACTAGCTCTCTAGCTTTCTGCTGAATCATGGGTATTCAAGAGGAACAATTAATAAGAACTTATTGTTAAAGAAAAGGGGTTCACATGTACTCATTGTTGAGGTTTATGTCAATGACATCATCTTCGGGGGAACAGACACATCCTTAGCGGAGGAATTCACAATACTTATGGGGAGCGAGTTTGAGATAAGTATGATGGGAGAACTTAACTTCTTCTTAGGAGTCTAGATACATCCGAAGAAGGCAGGTACATGCATTCATCAGTAGAAATACATTAAGGAGCTTATCACAAAGTTTGGGATACAGGATGCCAAAGTAAGTGATACTTCCATGGACACCACTACAAGGCTTGATAAGTATGAAGCAAGCATGGATGAAACCAAGTACAGAGGCATGATTGGATCACTCCTATACTTAACTTCTATTAGAATAGATATCGTGTTTAGTGTGGGATGTGTGCAAGGTTTCAGGAAAAGCCTAAGGAATCCAATCTCAAAGTTGTTAAATAGATTCAACGCTACCTAAAAGGTTCACTGGACCTGGTTCTCTGGTATCCTACTGGGTCCTCCTTTTATCTTGTTGGTTTTGCTGGCGCTGATTATACAGGCTATTTCATAGACAAGAAGAGCACCTCAGGAATGACACACTTCCTGGGAACTTGTCTGTTCTGATGGGCGACCAAGAAACAAAACTCAGTTGCGTTGTCAACAACCTAAGCTGAATATGTTGTTGTGGACTCCTACTGTGCTCAACTTCTATGGATCAAACAACAACTTGCAGACTTTGGGATCCAAGTTGAATACATTGCCATCATGTGTGATAACACAAGTGCTATCAATGTAGCAAGAAAATCGATTCAGCACAAGCATACCAAACATATCAATGTGAGGCATCACTTCCTGAGGGATAATGTGGATAAAGGACTCATTGAAATGGTGTTCTGTAAAATCGAGGACCAGGTTGCCGATATATTCATCAAAGCCCTAAGAAGGGGGCAATTTCAGCTGAATTGTCTTCAGTTAGGTTTAGTTAGGGAATTTTAACCACTCCTCTTTCTAACTCTTGAATTGTACTCCAAGCATTATACAACCATTCTAACATGACCAAATTGGCAAGCTTCCAAGAAAAGTGTTGGTGGACACACAATACTGGGAACTATTGATATTACCCTTAGTGTCTATTGCTTGAGTAAGGTATCAAGTCAGGGGAAACTGATCCTCATATGCTGACTTCCAAGGTACGCATTTGCTGCATAGCTTTCATAAGCATGTACTTAATTGATGAAAGCTATCTATGATTTTACAAGTAACAAGATGAGCCCTCTTTCAAGATTTTATCCTCCTGTGAGCTATTCATGCCAACTTGAGGGGTCAAGCATGATTACTATTTTTCCCTGATATTCAAGTTTAGCTCACTAGTAGAGGTCAAGCATGTGAATGAGCTACTCATGTCATGTTATCATGTTTCTTACAAGTTGTTCATGTTATGATTAAAGTTTTGATTATTTTAAGTATTCAGTAGGATTAGACTTAACACCAATTGAGGCTTAAGGTGGGGGCTCAAGCAAAGGGTCCTTATATAAAGTCTTTAGTCTCTAAACTATGTGCCACCATAGGATTATATTTTCCCTTAAAGGGCTTTATTAGTGGATCCATCTAGTTCATGTTTTTCCCTGAAGTGGGGTCATGTTTGATTTACCTTGGCAAGTAGACCACACTTTATCGAGGGGGTATCATGCCTCGTACACCTTACCAAGGGGGTTTCATGCCTCGGATTCCAAGTAGAAGCTCGCTCGGTCTATGTCGGTTAAGGTCTTCTCCCACATATGTATGTAATATATGCAAGTTGAATGTTTTTCATACATGATTCATTTCAAGTATTGCTCATACATGTCATACTGAGTATATATCCATTGAATATGATTATGCATCTTGCTTATTATGTCTTATGTCTTTGTTGCATTGCACCCTGCATACTTAGTACATTCCATGTACTAACGCATACTCTATGACCATATGATGTTATCATGTAGACCTCTGTAAACACAGAGAAGAATGGTGACTACACTAGATACCAGATATTGCAGTAATACTCAACCAAAATCACAACACAGAAAGGGCACTCAGAACTCATTTGGAATCAGAATTTCACAAACCAAATATGTATCCATACCAGAAATGACGATCCTGACTCAATAGAATCATTAATTAGAATTTGAGTCTGAAGTCTCCAAGATATATTTACCCATGCAAGTCAAATAAACTAATTTAAAACTCAAAATACCAAAACTTCCCTCGGCAACTCCAAAGATTATGACGAGACCAGTTCTAGCGTTAGTTTCACCATCCGAAACCAGTAGAACTGTTAGAATTTAGATCTGAGCTTTCGAACTCCAAATGTTGACCAAACGCAAACTTTGACTCCAGAAACGACAAAAATTGCAACTTTTGGGCCTAAAAACCTCATTTTAACACCGAATTTGATTTGTAACTTCTCCTAGATCCAGATTTGACATTCCAGAGTTGGTAGAATCAAGGAATCTTTGATCCGACACCCGAAACTCAAAATGACACAAAAACTCACTTTTTCAACAACTTAAGCTTCCAAAAATGTCAAAACTTATCTTTTCAACTTTTAAAACTCAGGATTTCAGTTCCAACAATACAAATAGTTCAAAATAGGTCCAAAGCAACTTACGAAATGGTAAAATAGTAATTTTGACAGACAAGCTCAAAAATGACCAACCAGGTCATTACAACAAGGTAACATAATTAAGGAAAAAAAATTTATTATGGATTTAAAACAATTCACCAGAGTTTTCTAAGATTACAAACTCTTTCTTTAACAAATTTGGCAAAATATACGCTAATTGATTTTTCGTATTAATATAAAATATTTCAACATCTCCTTTTAATCTATGATCTCTAATTAAATAATTTTTAATATCAATATGCTTAATCTTTGAACGATGCACAAGATTTTTTGAAAGATATATAGACTGAAGTTATTGCACAGAATTTGAGTAGGTTTACATGATGATTTATAGTCAGTTAAATGATGAATCATCTAAAGTAATTGAGCACAACATAAATCAATGGCTACATATTCTGCCTCTGTTAATTATTGAAATTGAAACACAATTTTGCTTCTTGCTAATTTAAGAAATTAAAGAATTTCGAAGAGATTAACATGTACCCATAGTTCTTTTTCTATCATTAGTGTCACTTGCAAAATCCCACATCAGAAAAACTTTTACGATTAATTATAGGAGAAGTTGGACACCATAGACCATGAGAAAGTTTTCCCACAGAATATCAAATTATTCTTTTTACTGCAAATAAATGAGATTCTTTAGGAGCTGACTGAAACCTTGCACATTTATAAATACTAATATAATGTCTAGTCGACTGGCATTAAAAAATCGAAGAGATCATACCTCGATATTTTGTATCATCTACGGACTTACCATTAGTGTCCATTTTCAGAGAGCATATAGGGCTCATAGGAGTTCCTAGAGGTTTTATATTGCTTATTCTAGACTTGTGGATCAGCTCTTT
>JAPFFP010058485.1:0-27736 GCA_026153255.1 Solanum medicagineum | reverse complement strand
TTTAAAATATACAACGATCACAGCAAATTTCCCAAATGGGCAATTGACCTCCATTTAGCTAATTACGGGGTCTAACAAAATTGACTTTCGAAAACGCAACATAACATCTAAAATGGGAAGGACAGAGTACTAAACTTCCCCCCTAATTAATTATTTGATTTAATTAAATGAAATAAAATTATTGAAGTTGTTTTAATAATTCAAACAACTACTAAAGTTGTTGGACCAACTATCAGAGTTGTTGTAGTAAGTATCATAGTTGCTACGATAACTATAATAGTTGTTTGATTTCTATAAAAATATTTCAGTTTCTTAAAAGTGATTTTAAAGAAAGTTCTCAAAATCAATGCAAAACAGTTCGTAAAAATAAGAACAATAAAATATGATAGAAAATGATGAATGTCGATGGGGATAGTAACAATGATAAAGGCGTCAAAGAAAAAAACGGAGGAGGAGAGATTTGGAGAGAGAAAGAAAAAAAATAGAAGAGCCGATGGAAGGAGAGAGAGAATGAAAGATTGAAAAGACAATAAAAAGGGAAAATTTTCAAAATCTGAAATTTAAAATAGGAAGAAAAATAAAAGGGTAAGCCAAATGTGATCAGTTTTACTATCATAATCCAAAAACGTAGAGAAAATAGTCAAAAGCTAACCAAAAAGTGAACCTTTTATTTTTCTAATATTTGAAAATGAAAAGTAAGTTGCCTTATATTCTCTTTGAGGCGAAATTAAAAGTGGCTGGATTTTATTTGAGTTTATTTTTTCAAGGTGAAATTATAATATTTTAGTGGACGAATCACTTGATGGAGATCCATTTAAAGATGCTTCAAAGAACGAGACATAATGACTGTCGAACGAAACAAAATTGAAAGCGAAGAAATGAAAAACATTGTGTCATAGGAGAGATGAAAAAGAAAAAAATCAATAGAAACGAAGATGACATAAATTTAATTTTTGGGCTAACAACCCTTTCTCATTCACGTAGACTTGGGTAACATATAACAGGGGCATTTAAGTCAGTTATCAAGTGTATTTAATATTAATATACTCTCTTCAACACAACCCTATTTGAAACTAGTATGCTTCAAATAGTTAGATGAATCAGAAATGTTCATCCCCATTTTTCCATGATTTACTTTTATTGGTTTGTTAAGCTACTATAACTCTCATCTTTAATTTATGTGGGTGTGCGTACATAGAATATAGTTAGATATTCTGATTGAAGTTATTTTCCAGGTAATTCTACATTTTCCAAGCCCATGGTTTAAAGGAAAATTTGTAGATATAGTTAGACAAGCTCAAATAGAAGTTGAAATTCCAAATACAGTGAAGGTTGATGCCAATGGACTACCATTGAATCCGGATGGCATTCATCTCACAACTGCAGCACAGATTCAACTTGGTAATATGTTGGCTGAGGCATTTCTTTCTTCTAACTTTACATCACCCACCAAAATTGAATATTACATGACATGATGTCACAACTACAACGTTTTATTAAATTTTGAAATTTTTGTATTCTTTTGAAATTGTTTCAAACTCAATACTTATTTGCTGAACTATATTTCTCAAAGCCTTCTTCAATTTAATTTGTAGAATGAATAGCTAGCATACCAGACAAGGGAGATGGCCCTTTACAATAAATTTTAAAGTAATGAACAATCACAAATAATGTATGAAGAAACATATTTTTATTGATAAACAATGTGGATAAAAACAAATCTGTTTCTTTATTAATTTTCTCTTCTAAGATTTTTCCATGATTCGAGTGCTTTTAGTGCGTTGGATGGTTTCGACCTCCTAAAATCGTATTTTGATCCCTTTATCAGTATCTCCAAAATTTATTGAATATTTGATATGCCTCTTTAAAGGAATGTAATACACTTTATGTAGACATAAAATATGACTTAGAGTGGAGTAGCCTCCTGAAATCTAACTTGAATCAAGCATATTATGTAGAGTGCTACAAAATTTTGATGACTACAACAACTTCACAAAAAATTAATAGGACATAAATGATATAACATTTTGTTAGCGATAATTTTTTAATTATATATCTAGTTTTCTTAAAAAAATAATTCAAGAACAATCAACAAGATATCATTTTTGAAATGTGTAGTTAATATTTATTGAAAAGTGTTGCATTTTGTTGGATAGTACGAAATTAAATTTTATAAAAGTAATTGTTATTACTAGTAGTTATAGTTCATTGAAAGGTTATTTATCCACTAGAAACAATTAATAATCTTGTGATAAATTATTTTCAGTAATTCATTGATCATTTTAGTTGTTTGATTAACTAGAGATGTTCTCTTGGAGTATTTTACATGAGAGTTTGAGGGAGAAAGGGAAAAACGTATGTATATATATATATCTCAATTTATATGAAAGTATTTGATTGGACACAAAATTTTTAAAAAATATAGCCTTTTCAAAATATTATCTAAAATAAGTGTTTTGTTCTATATTCAAACCAATAAACAATAATAGTTTTCTTTACTAGAAAAGAATTAGAAATCAGAAATTATTTAAGAAAAAAATGTCTTAGAATATAGTATTTTCTATACGTTCGTATTTAATTCCCTTTCTATACTCAAGATTCTGAATTAATTACTACCATGATAAAACATACTCACTCTGTCCCATTTTATGTGACACTCTTTCCTTTTTGGTCCGTTCCAAAAAGAATGTCACCTTAGTCTAATTGGAAATAATTTAGCTTTAAAATATCTTTTTCACCCTTAAATGAAATGATTCTCAGCCACACAAATATCTAAAAATGATTTAAAACCACAAGTTTTAAAAGTTTTTCTTTTTTTCTTAAACATCATGTCAAGTCAAATAGTGCCAAATTAAATGAGACAAAGAGAGTATATATTTCTCATTTTTGTTGCGATGCGATTCACACTCCAGTAACTTCTTCAAACTCAAAAGATAGTAATAAATCATACAAAGACTCAATATTTATTTATAAGAAAGTGCGTAGAAGAAGTAAATTCAATAATGAAACTAAAAGTAAAATTCATTACTTATGATAAAAGTTTTGAATTGAAAAAGTGCGAACGGACATGTTCAAAATAGGTTTGATGCCTGTTGAAAGGAAGTGTTTGTTTGAAATAAATAGGTTCTTTTCAATTTCAAATCAAATTAAAAGATTAATATCAATATAAAAAGAAATTTATAGTGAAATGTAAATTAAATTTTATCCAAAAACTTTATCAATAAATTATATTGCCGAAGTTGAAGTCCAATCGAGCAAGTGACAATAAATACACGTAGCGTGAAGATATAAACAAAAGTTATCATTCTTATCACTAATGAGAGACAAAGATCCTACTTAAATGAACTTGAGCTTCAAATTCTTTACAATTTTCATTCATATTTATAATGACCCCGAAGGTCATTATTGGATTTTCAAGGAAAAAATATCATTTTATCCCTTTTGATAATTGTATTGAATACTATTTGATTGGTTTTTAATGTCATTTTTTTAAATTTTTATGAAAAGTAGAGTTTTAAAGGTTTAAATTATATTGCTTAATTTTAAATTTTGGGTCATTTGGAGATTCAACTCTCAAAATGGTATTTCATTGATTTCATAAATTTTAGAATATAGAAAATGATTTAAGAGACTTGTTGGAATCAGAGCTTTAGTTGTTACGAGGATTTGGGATTCGAAGTTGGAAATTGAAAATTAAGTTAAAGTTTAATTTTGGCCAACATTTTAAGTTTGGGTATCTAGATTGGATATCTAATGGTTCTACTAGCTTTGAGAGGTTATTCTACTGCTAGCATGAGCTTTGGCATAATTTGGAGTTTTCCGATAATATTTTGATATTTCTAATGTCTTAAGTTTGTTTAGTTACGACTTATCGGATTACGGATCAAGGAGACCTCAGATTCCATTTTCGATGATTTCATTGAGAAACATTAAATTTAGTATAGAAGCATATATGATTTATGTGCATGAAATTCTGAATGAATCCTGAAGATTCATTTCGTGATTTTGAGCTTTCTCGAAAGTTGTTGATATCTAATGTGAACCTCTTATTCACGTTTGCAGTATTGTAACTCGTGTTTGAAAAACTTTGTTAATTATCTTTTCACAATTGTGAAGGTACGTTCTACAATCGCAATAGGTTATTTTGATAGAATTTGCGATCGCAGTGAGTAGTAGTCATGATTACTATGGTAAATTAATGACCAGAAATAATGTTTAGACGACACTTGATATTTGTTTTTCTATTTTTGACATTTTCAAGCTCGGATAGGTGAATGTTCAAAGCATTTTTGTGAAACAACCATTGAGTAAGTCATTTTCAATCTATATCTTTGTTATCCATTGATTAATTAGTGTTTTAAACATCAAATTGGGGTTTTGAATTGAGAAATTGAGAGATTTTGTTCATGAACTTAAGTTTTATAAAAATGGTGATTGAATGCTCATTTTAACTCCATTTTTAAACGGATTTTACCATTATTTTTTTGAAATCTTAAGGAAAATTTTAAGATATGAACCTCATTTTCGGTATTAAATCTTTGGATCGTTTTACTCCTTTTCCTCAAATTTCATGATTTTGATGTATTTAGCTTCAGAATTTGATTATGGATCATCATTTGAATAGATTGTGGTGCTTTGGAGTATATTCGGAAGAAAACATTTTCGAAAATAGAGTGATCGTGATTTTAACTTATGCAAATGGATTTCTAACCCATAGCTAAGTGTGTTGAACCTTGTATTTTCTGATTGAATATTGGGGAGTAGTTGGCATTCGATATCAAGAAAATTAATCATAGTTTGACATAACAAAGACGACAGGATGATAAAATAGCTATTCAATTATGTTGTAAAGCATGACTTGTGATTGGATGTATGATTATTGATGTTGCTTGAGTATTTGAGCAAGTGTCAATTAATGCATTGGCTCTTGTAGTTGTGATAATTTTTGTGATTCCCATGATTGAGAGATACATATTCCCCCAATTAATTCAAGTGCTTATTAATGAATTTTTCTATTATGAATGTCACGATCCAAACCTAGGGCTTAGACGTGACACGGCGAATGAGGAACCCGAGGAGACCCCAAACAAGCCTCTTAGCATATCATTCACACATCCTTCATTGCGGAAGCAAAATAAACAATAACAAGAGATATAAATAAAGAGAAGTAGGACTAAGGGAAACCATTCATAACAATAATAGCGCAAGAAAAATCAAGCTTCAAAATCATAGACAAACCATGACATAATATCCAATGACACCTCTACATAAAATGGAGCGGGGCCAAGAGACTTTCTGGGTTCACCCTCATTTAATAAGTATTTGACATAGGAGCAAGTCTCTATAAAGCATGAATGAGAATATATATCCCCTCAGAATTGAGGACTCACCAACTAGCTTTCTTCGTGGTAACCCAACTAGCCACTTGGAGGGGGAGGATGATCAAGTGGAGCTCCGGTCCCTACATGGTGATATCATGTAGGCATAAAGTATGCGTTAGTACGTTTGAATGTACTAAGTATGTGGGTACAATGCAACAAGAATCATAAGCCGTAAGAACAAGATGCTTAATCATATTCAATGAACATAAGCTCAATATGCCATGTGTAATCAATACGCAGGACGAAACATGCTTAATAATAATCGTACTTGCATACCTTGTTTAACACCATAAAGTAACATGAATAGTTCATCCATCTACCTTGTACTAGAGGATAAGGGATATATCATAAGTCATAACCCCTTCTAGTAGGTAATGGGTAGTATATGAGGGTAGAGGAGTAACATCCATCATTACCCCTACATATAAGCATGAGATATACATAACATTGAATCGCATATGAGGGTGAGGCATACCACGTAGTTCATAACCTCTTCATATGAGTATAAGATATTGCATGATTTCAAATTGTACATGAGGGTAAGGTATACAACATAGTTCATAACCCCTTCATGTAGAAATTGACCTTGTACTAGAGGGTAAGACATATAACATAGTTGATAACGCCTTCTAGTAGGCATCACAATTTAACAGCATAGACCTTAGTATAAGAACTCAATAACACATCAACAATCGAGACTTGTGAAAATCATGCAATAGGTCAAGAAAAACTTGAAAGTTCTTGACATGACATTCATCGATCACTTGGTGGGCACATATGAGTACATGTTCAAATCATGCAAAATGCAAGAGTATAGATAATGAAATAGTGAAATCAATGCATCTTAAAGTCATGCAAAATCAGCCCACTAACATCATGGTAAAACCCCATCAAAACTTCACAATAGTTCATAGATTTCATAGCTTGAATCATGCATAGTCTCAATAGATAAAGTTCACTTCATAGTATAAGCTTAAAATAGAAATTCATGCATAATCAACAATATTTGATAAAATCCCAACATATTTCATGCTCATACTTCATAATAATAGATACCCATAAGTAATACAACTTGAAAACGTGCAATTTTCATAAAAAGGAAGATTGGGTTCCATGGGTGAAAGGACCCAATGGATGAAACCCATATACCATAAACTTGGGTTTTCTTGATTTAAACTTGAAAGAGACTTGAAGCTTGAATGGAGTTCGTGAGATCCGGAATTAAGCTTGAGACACTTGAATTTGAATGAAATATTTGGTTAAGTCTTGAAGAGGGTTTTGAGAGGGTCTTGAGTGATATAGAGTTGAAAAATGGCTAAGTATAGGTGTTTGCACGCATAAGTGAGCATGGAGCTATGACTCCAATGCCCTTGGACCAAAATAGAAAAAAAATGTTGCACTGGTTCGGGCCACGGCACAACACGGACCCATCACGAAAGGCCAACCAACACTGATCCGCGCCCTTGGCACGTCGCGGCCAGCGCGCGGATCGCCACTTTTTCCGAAAAATTAGCGAAAATTATTTTTCGCTATGGGTCTTCTAAAATTTGGGTTATACCCATTTCACACTCAATTTTTCTCCTGATCAAGAATATGAAGTCAAATTTTCGATATCGCGCACAAATTTTGAAATATATGAAAATTACATTTCTGGGTATTTTCGAATCACATGTTGGGGTGTTTCAATATCTCCCCCTTGGGAGCATTCATCCCCGAAAGTCAAAGAAACGTACATAAGAGAAGTAATCGTGAAGATTTTAGCCTAACATGAATGCAACAAATGCAATTAAACATCATTTTCAAAAATCTCAACATGAGTGTCAAAATCACCATAAATTTGTCAACATAAACATGAATGCATGCAAAATGACATAAGAGCTGAAACTTAAGACTTGAAATCATAGAAAGGACTTAGCAACAAATGCAATTAAACATCATTTTCAAAAATCTCAACATGAATATCAAAATCACCATAAACTTGTCAACATAAACATGAATGCATGCAAAATGACATAAGAGCTGAAACCTAAGACTTGAAATCATAGAAAGGACTTAGCAACAAATGCAATTAAACATCATTTTCAAAAATCTCAACATGAATGTCAAAATCACCATAAACTTGTCAACATAAACATGAATGCATGCAAAATGACATAAGAGCTGAAACTTAAGACTTGAAATCATAAAAAGGACTTAGTTTGTTATTTAAGCTTGAATAGAATGAAAGAGATATGAATTTCACTTCTTCATATCCGCGTTGGCTTCCCAAGTGACGCTATCGGCTTGATGAGTAGTAGGATGGAGCGATCATCAAAAATGGTGCCGTTGCTGGGGAATGATGCTAGTTTGTGATTGAAGTGTTTATTGAATTTAGTTTTTGTAATTAGAGTTGTTGAATTTAGTTCTTCTAGTTAGAGTTATTTCATTATTTTTCCTTTTTGTTTTGTTGTTGAGAAAATAGGTGTTAAGATAGAGGATGAAAGAAGTGTTCAGGGCGATATCATGGGAGACATGAATGACCTTTAAAATATCAACTGGGACCTGATGTGCTGTCAAAATACAACACTTTTGATGCTTGAAACTTGAAATTTTATTTGTTCTCAGTGCGATGTTAGTAGATTTGATGTGTTTTTATGTTTTTTTTGTAGGATTAGAGGGTCGGCATAATTTTTAGGCTAAGTGTGTAGAATTTGCTAAAGCAGAGGTTCCACAAGACCCTTTACGAGCCGTAGAGAATTGCTGTAAAGATGGTTTTATAGACAATTCCAATGAAGGGTGAATTTCTGAAGCTAAGTCTATGAACACGCAGATGAGCCATAGAAGACTTTACGAGCAGTAAATTTGGTGTCGTTCCCTGAGGATTAGAAAGTGGGAAGTTGCTGGAAAGTTATCAGACGAAACCCCCTATGGACCATATAACTTTATACGGGCCTTTAAAGGGTGTCATAAAATTCAACCCCAGATTTGAAGAAGCAATCCACGAAAGCCCGACTACAGGCCAGAATGTTATACTACTCGTAGGATCTACCGTAGAGTCTGCCGATTTAGTTATCCTATTCCATTTTAGTTTTGTATTTTAAACATTATAAATATGTTTCAGGTTATATTTCATAAGAAATAGTAGAGACATGTGGTAGAACAATAGAGAGCTTGAGAAATACTTATAAAACTTTATTTCATCTTTTGATTTCAATCTTGTGGTTCTTATTGAAGAGTTTGGATTTCTTGTGCTAAATTCTCTTGTGTAAGTGTTCAATTATGTTAGTCAAATTCATAAGTCTTGCATTTACATTGATCATGAGTAGCTAAATCCACAATCAGGGTTGTGGGAACCATGTAGAACTAACAAGGTAAAATCAGATAATTCGTAATTCTTGAAAGTGTGCATGTATATATTTATTAATTCTCTTCATATTGAATTCTTTCTAATGGTGGCCAACTTTAGAACTCGCCTAATGTTACTCATTGGATTAAGTTAGTAATGAATAGGAAGAGAGATTAATTAACAGGATTCAATTGATGTTACTCGACTAATTAACCGAACTGGGCCAAAGGAGGTTGCACTTGAATAATAGGTAAGGGTTAGTAATGTCACATTGCGGGGATGGACCAAATCACGTAGTAAAATTCGCCTCTCACTTGGGCCAAAGGGTTTAGTGAACTTAACTTACCATTTTGCATGCTATACACTGAAAAAGATGATTATCTAGTAACACTAACTTAGGGAATTATGGGAAACACAGTACCCTAGTTCCTCTTCATACTGTTTAACACTTGTCTTAGCTTAGAATAAGTTGGTTAATTAACCAGAGTTGCATTGAATTCTTCTAAGTCTACCATATTCCCTGTGGGATCCGGCCCTAACCTTGGTTAGATTATATATCTTGACAGCGATAGTTTTAGCCTTAAAAAGGAGGTATATCTTGGGTGACATCAAGATTTTGGCACCGCTGTAGGCGAATAGGGCAAGACTTGTCTAATTCAAGTTATTCAGGAATTAATCCTTATTTTCCTCATTTTATATTTTTTGTTATTTTTGTTTTATTTCAGGGTATAGGTGTAGTCCAATAAGCAAAGTTTAGACATATCCTTGACTCCGTTTGACCCACAGATCTAGAGAATACTAAGAAGGACGACCTAAGATAATGCAAACAATGCGGCAAATGTATCTGAACTGGAATGAGAATTAGAATGCAAATAATGACATCCCACCTCCTATTGAGGATATTTCTCCATAGCCATAGGACTTTAATGCTAAAGCTTATCAGTAGAGCCAATATCGGCTAGACCATATGGTTGTGAAGGTTATTGGAGCCATTGCATTATCGCTACTACTGGCTGACACAAAGTTCGTGATCTCAAGTGGTTTGCTTCAAATGCTGCAAAACCATGGATTGTTTGCAAGCCTAGCATTAGAGGATCCACATAGTCATCTACATAACGTTACGTTTGTTGGTAAGAGTGTGATGGGAACACACAATTTGTCTATGGATGCTGTAGGACTTTATGTCTTCCTATTATCTCTGATAGGCAATACAACACTATGTCTATTCGAGCTCCCACAAAGTTTGATCACCAGTTGGAATGAGTTGCAGAAGGCCTTTTTGGAGAGGTACTTCCCGATATTGAAGAAGCTCAAGTTGAAAGATCAAATCAAAAACTTTGAGCAACTTCCTGATAACTCGATTAGTACTACATGGAAGTAATTCACAAAGTTCTTGAGGAGTGTCCTGAACGACAAAATTATTGTTGAGGCCTTGGTAGAGATCTTCTACCATGCTTGGACGAGAATAGTCAAGCATGTGCTGATACCATCATGGGGGAATGTTGTTAGATCAACCATTTGCAAAGATTCTTGAGAGGATGTAAAGGATGTCAAGACAAATCATGCATGGGGGCAAAGAGATAGGTCATCTATCAAAAGTTCGTGCACTGTCGGTATTGGTGGAGCAAGCTAAAATAAATGAGGAGATTATGCAAGTGCTTGCCCGAATCCTTACAGGTATGGAGGTGATGCTGAAAATGAATCAAGAATGAGTTAATGCAGTTGTTTATCAGCCTCCGCGAGCACTCATGTATAAGGATCCCTACTATGGGAAAGACACTCGATCAGACAGGAGGTTTTTGGACCAATGCCCAAGTGTCCAATTCGGACTACTAGCGCCAAGGTCAAGGGAACCAAGGTCAAAACTATAACAGAGATGGTGCTTTCAGAGTCAATCGTGGAGGTTACTATGATAGGAATTGGGGCTAAGAAAGAGATGCAGATTGGGGCCGCAGAGATGGCTACAGAAATGGTCCTTATGTGGCACCACACAATCACAATACCGGTGCTAGTAGTTCCAGAGTTGAGGAGATGTTTGACCGCCTGTTGAAGAAAGCTGAGACACAGGATTAGACCCTGAGGGGGATGAAGTCTTACATCTCTAGCATAAATTAGAAAATCGAGTCTTATTCTATTACTATCAAAGAACTTGAGCAACAACTTAGTCTAGTATCAACTCAACTTAACCAGCATCTGAGAGGTACACTCCCTAGCAACACAGTTCAAAATCCAAAGAATGAGGGGAAATGCATGGTGGTTACTACTCGTGCGGTAAGAGTACCATTTATCCACCCTTTCTAGTAGATGATGATTATGTTCTAGAGGAAGCAGTTGAGGTGAAGGATGTTGATACCAGAGATGATCGTGTCAAGGATGGGGTGAGTGATGCTGTAGAGGCGCCATAGAAGTGGAAGCCCATTCCTATACCTCCTCCTCTCTTCCCTCAAAGAATCAAAAAAGAAAAGGAGGAGAAGGGAAAGTTCAAACACTTTCTCTCCATGTTGAAATAACTCTCTATCAACATCCTTCTTATTGAGGAATTGGAGAAGATTCTTGGGTATGAAAAATTTATGAAGGACCTGGTTACAAAGAAGCGCACTGTGAGTCAGGAGCTCTCCCAAGAGCTTCAATATTATAGTGCAATTGCTACAAGCTCCGCGGTGCAAAAATGAGAAGATCCCGATGCTTTTACCATATCCTGCACTATTGGGGACATGAAGTTCGCAAGGGCATTATGTGATCTTGGTGCCAGCATAAATCTAATGCCCCTTGCGGTCTTCAAAAAGCTAGGATTGAGAGCCCTACTTGAACGAGCATGCGGTTGTTCATGGCTAACCATATGATGAAGAGCCTCTAGAGATACTCTATGACATACTTGTCAAAGTTGAGAAATTCATATTCCCCGCAGAATTTGTGATCCTAGATTGTTAAGTCAACTTCAAAGTCCCAATCATCTTGGGAAACCCTTCCTAGCCAATGGTCGAGTACTAGTGGATATGAAAGCTGGCCAACTCAGGTTTAGATTGAACAATGAAGAAGTTGCCTTCAATGTCTATCAGACAATGAAGAGTCCCGACAACCTGAAAAAGGATATTTGGGCACTTGGTGAAGTTTGGTAACCAAGTTGTCCAAGTCGTGCTGCAACAATAAATCAGGTGTTACTTAGGAGGCAACCCAAGATATTTGGTGTAATAGTTATAGTTGTGTTTTGTTTTTAACTTTTACACTCATAGGTAGTTTAATTTTTTGCATTTTGGTTGTAATTTTAGACATTGGACTAGTTGCATATAGGGTAACAGTGTGTTCTATGAAGAATGTGCAGGTACATAACTGAGTTAGCCATATTTGGCTGGAACAAGAAGTTCTTTTACGACTAGTTTTATGGGTTGTATGTAAATCTAGAACCCATATACTTTCATGTATAACACTTCTAGTAAGCAAAACATTATGCACTCCAATCCACGAGCCAACTCTACGGTCCGTAGATAAAACTACAGGTCGTGAATGAGGCTCATGGACCCCAGGTAAGTTTTTTGATTAATTGACTAATCATTGAGGTTTCTATGACCAACTCTACGAGTCATATCCAATTCCACGATTGGGATTGGTCCCTGAAACCTAGTTCCGAAAACTAAGGTTTGGACATTCTATGAGATCATGATTTACGGCCGTAAAAATCTCTACGGCCCGTAATCGGGGTTTCATAGAGTCTGCGCCCAGTAGTTTTGACCGACCCGGTCAACATTTAAATAATAGGGTCAAATTATTTTGACCCTATCCTTCCCCTAAATTATAAGTCAAACTTCGCGACCCCTTTCCTTTTTGCTCCGACCATCGGCTATCAACCATCCCACCATTTTTTGGCCAACTTTTCGGCAACCATAGGGTTCCACCTCTTCTATTCCTCCTTAAGTTTCTCAGTCTTAAAATCCCTTTTAATTACCAAGAATTGTATCATTAGGTTGAAATTAATTGATGGGTAGGTAATTCTATGCATGAACGCGTGTATGCCATTGTTGTGTTTAAAAATTAAATTATGAAAAATAGGTGCCAATGTGTGATTATGTGTAAAAGCCGGAAATTCGAGTGTGTGGCCTTGTCTTTATGTTTGAATGATGTGTTTGAAAACAATGTGGTCACATATCATTTAAATTGAATTGATTATATGCATGAAAATTCAGTGTGTAATGGCATGTGTGTGTCATTTGAGGCTAATTCATTCAAACGGGGTCGGTTAATTTTGGAAGACATGTAAAATGATATTTGATGGGACGTATGTTAAGATTTGCATGTAGGGTGTCGGGTATTTGATATATGCCATTTGGGGATGTGTGTGTATTGCTTCGATGCTAAAAAGTATTGTTGAAAATATCATATTGGGTCTGTGTTGATAGGCTTAGAAACTCAGATCATAGGTTTTTATAACTTATGAGGGTCTTTTATGACCCGTAGAAAGTTCCATGGGACGTAATTTCCACTCGTATGAAAATCCAAAAACCTGATGTTTCTGAGAATCTATTATATAAGATCTTCTATGAGTCATAGACAGGTCTCGTACATCCCTGCCTACAAAGGTTTAAACACTGTAATACATCTACGACTTAGTCTATGACTCGTAGATCCTTCTTCGAGTCATACCTGGTCTATTAGGCGCCATTCCAATAAGCAAAAATTGTGGACACTTTTTCTATGAAGGCTTTCTATGGCTCATAGTTTCCACTTTGGCCTGTAGAGCTGCTTTCGTAGACCCTTCTGATTTAAACTTGCTTTTCATCTCTTGACTTGTGGGACTAACCATGTTGGCTAAATGTGAATGTTTCAGGTACATGGCCCCAAAGCTGAGACGTGATGAGATTCGAGCCATGCAAAGGAGGCTCAAGGATGAGACCTCGGGGGAGTATGATACCCCCAATGTTAGTGGATAGTTGAGGAGCTCGGTGTCCGACCTGACTCGGATATTGATAAACCATAGACACGGACTGCAACAATGCTTAGGCAGGCATAGACCTGGGCTATTGTTATTCGCACTCCCCAGTCTAACGAGAGAGGCAACAACAGTAGTAGCTCCATTGAGATGACTCCGTCTAGAGAGGAATCAGATTCAGAGTCAGGATATGATGACGATTTAGAGACAATGTCCTCTACTACACCACCTCAGATATCACCATCGCGTCCAGACGCTCTCACTAGTCGATGGTATGTTGAGGGCATGCGAGATATTTAAATGGAGGGTGTAACTAGGAATGAGGGGGGCGAACCAACCCGCTCCATTTTTTAGGAGCCCCAAATCATTTCCTTAGGACTAAAAAGTGTACCCAGTCTCCAGGGCACCATTAGTAGATACGGGCTCCAGTGGTTGACCAAAGCACCAGGGAAGTACCCCCCGGACCATGGTTTGAGAGTTCTATGCATCCTTCACCGACACAGTACTCAGCACTCTTCCTAAGGGGAAAAAGCCTCTCGTCCGGCCCAAATTGACGCATAATAGAGTGAGGGGCCGACAGGTGGACATTTCGGAGACCACCATCCCCCATATGCTATTCAAGCCCGAGTTCCCAGTCCTTAGATCCACAGCAGAGTATGATCGTAGATTTGGGAAGACTAGGGACAAGGGTCTGATGAGGGACCAAAGTAGTAGAGCTAGCCAAATGAGATGGGTTACAACATATATAGCTGAGCAGGCCCTAGACCCTGCATAGATAACCACTTCATCAGAGCCCATTGTGAAGGCCTCTCTTAGTTTCACCTGCAAAATTATGGTGGGATGTTGTGAGGTCAAGGATCTGTCCGACACTTGCAGGTAACACCTTGATGTCAGATAATTCTATTCTAGTTGCTAGCATCTTAGCTGGCTATGAGATAGATTGGTCCAGCCCCATCATAGATCAGATCCATGAGGCAGACTTGAAGAGGTCCACCTTCACCCCTTTTCCTTGTTTGATCTGCAGACTTTGTCTGGAGTCGGGGTGGAGAGTCTATATCAGCTGGATTAACTGATTGAGGACTAGCGCACTCTTGGTGCCAGCCTGATCAAGGCTGAGGATAACTTGTTGGCACTTCGACAAGCACCACACTAGCTAACTCAGATGCCCGAGATGTTCATAGTTAAGCCACCTTATGAGGTTCCACCCACCACCACTGATTCTACTACTGTAGAGGAGAGGCCCTCATAAATTGAGACAGATGTGGAGAGGGGATCCACTACTACTACTTCTGCACCATAGCCATTCTTACACAAACAACATCCACCGGCATAGTTTATGTGTTCGTGGCATCCATTCAGGCCATGGAGCAATGCCTAGCTCACAATGAGTCCTAGTTGACTGAGTTACTTCAGTAGATCAGGCCCTAGGTCCGCCAGGCAATTACAAAGTCTGGGGGACCCATGCAAGCATTCACAGTGGCTACTATTCAGGATCGACTTTCAGCCTGGATGCCCACATTTATGCTTTTGAGATGCAGGTCTAGCAGAGCCTAAGTACATCATATCCAGTAGATATCATGGCCCTACAGATGAAGATTAGTAGCTCTGGGCCGATATGATAGCATCTTTGGCTGCACTAATGGCATTCCCATAAACTGCCCCCCTGATTCCATGGGAAGAGGCCCCGCACTGATGATGATCCAAATGCAGTGAGGTGGCATGCAAAGCGGAAAGAGGAGCAAGAGCTACAACTTGTCATGAGACAGTAGAGACAAGAGGAGGAGATGAGACAGGCTCGAGAGCTTGAGAAGGTGAGGGGTATTAGCTCCTCCGGTCATGCTTCTACCACTGATAAGGCCACTAAGCAGGTTGAGGGTGGCCAGACTCAGCTCGACACCGATGCTTAGGCATCCAAGTATGTCTTTTTGACCCCTGTACTTTACTTTGCATTTTTGGTGTGCATTGACGATAATGCACCTCCATTTTGATGGGGTTTGGGTAGTTATAGGCCTCAGTGAAGTCTAAGTAGCCTTGGCCTGTAACTATCCCAAATTTTAAATCCTAGGGGTTTGCTTGCTTGTGTTCTTTTTCCCTATGGATATTTAATTTTTGTTGAACCGACATGTTTAGGATGTGTAGGTAGTCTTGGTAGCATATAATATTAATCTCTATGTCATATATGTGTTTTTGCGCTTTTGTGTGAAAAATGATACCCACTAAATTTTTGTTAGTTAGTCAAGATATCAACCATGCATGTTTAATTATGTTGACACGCTTGTTCTGATAAGTGAGAATAAAATTGAGATGAAAGGCATGATCTGAGAGTCTATGTTGATAGTGTAATCAGTGCCATGTGAGTGTGAGCTTACTTTGCTAAATGCATGTACTATATTTCAGTTTAGAGCTTGCCCTATTACTCTGACTTAGACTGTAGGTTTGTTGGCTAGGAAAGGTTCTTAGGCTATTATTCATAATAGTCGGCTTAGCCTAATTAACAAGCAAAATGTGCGAAAAGTCTCTTGATCCTAATGTTTGAGCCTTACATATACCTTTTCTTTGTAAAACATAAGTGACCTAGACTTATTAGATGTAAAATCCTGAAATTGGCCCTGATCCTTCCTTGAGCATTGTGTACCTTGACCAAGGTAAAAAGCCTAAGTTGAGAGTGACTACAAAAGTGGCCCTGGCTCCTAGGTTGGATATTATGCACCTCGACTCAGGCCAAAAGCCTAAGTTGAGGGTGGCTGGTGTTAGGGTAAACACAAAATGAGGAGGAAAGTTAGTGATACATTAAAAAATGTATTCTAGGTGCAATAAAAATGAGTGATGCCTTAGCAATGAACTAAAAAGAAAAATGAAGTGTAAATGAAAAGCAAAAAAGCTAAAAAATGAGAATAAAGCACCCAGAAAAGCTTGAAATAGGAGAAATGGACAATGAGATGAACAATAACAGTGTTGATAGGTCTAAAGCATAGATTAATATAGTCTCAAGGAGAGCCTTTAGTCACTGTGTTCCCAAAACATCATACCAAAGCCCCCTGATCCTACGTTACAAGTCAGTAAAGTCCTAACGTGATGCTAGTCCAAGTAGTCAAAGGTCATAGTCATGAGTATAGAGGCCAACATATGGTATTGAGCATCGTACTTGAATGTCTTTTGTAAGAGTGAGGGATTTTGCATAGCCCCAATATTATACTTGAAAATATCACTGTGAGTAAGATATAAGACTTCTTTCTGTGAGGGCACTTGCATTGCATTGTTAACATTAGACTAACTCAGTGACTGTGGCTTATTGATAATTACCTTGCATGTCATACTTGCACGGTCACATGCATTAATATGTGCTGGTTTGCTGGATAGCTATCTAAGGTACTTTTAAAGTGGTGTGGGTATTTCTGCTTGCGTTTGATGTAATGTATGCCATTAGATTAAAATCTACGTGTTACTGTGATGCTTAAGTAGATTGAGTCCGTCGCTTGAGGTCAAGCAATAATTTTAAGTTGAGGGTGTTGATGTGTTGTCAAAATACAATCCTTTTGATGCTTAAAACTTGGAATCTTGTGTGTTCTCAATGCGATATTAGCAGATTTCATGTGTTTTTATGTTTGTTTTGCAGGATTATAGGTTTGGCACAATTTTTGGGTTAAGTGTGAAGAATTTATTGAAGCAGAGGTTCCACGAGACCCTTTGCAAGCCGTAAACATGGTTTCGTAGACAATTCCAGTGAAGGGTGAATTTCTGAAGTTAAGTATACGAACATGCAGACGAGCCGTAGACTTGGTGTGATGCCCTGAGGATCAAAAAGTGGGGAGTTTCTTAAAAGTCATAAGACGAAACCCCCTAGGGGCCATAGGACTTTATACCAGCCATAGGGTGTCATACAAGCTAGCCCTAGATCACTAGAAGCAATCCACAAAAGCTCGACTATGGGCCATAAAATTTTATACGCCCGTAGAATCTTCCATAGAGTCTGCCAACCTAGTTATCCTATTCCATTTTGGTTTTGTACTTTAAATACTATAAATAAGTTTTTTTTGACATTCTGTTTCATAAGAAATAGTAGAGGGACGTGATCGAACAACAGAGAGCTAGAGAAACACTTGTAAAACTTTATTTCATCTTTTGATTTTTATCTTGTGATTCTTATTGAAGAGTTCGGATTTCTGGTGCTTAATTCTCTTGTGTAAGTTCTCTATTATGTTATTCAAAGTCGTAAGTATTACATTTACACTGACTATGAGTATCTAAATCCACAACCTAGGGTTGTGAGAACTATGAAGAATTAACAAGGTAAAACCAGATAATTCATAATTCTTGAAAAGTATGCATGCATGTATTAATTAATTCTCTTTGTATTGAATACTTTTTAATGGTGGCCAATGTTAGAAATCTCCTAGTGTTACTAATGGATCAAGGTACAGTGCAACATTAGAAATTTTAGAAGAGTAAATGATGAACAATTACATGATGCTTGACAACAATTTTATAAGCTTTTACTTTAGTGCCTGACTCATGGGATCCTTGATCATTTGCTGTTGCAACTTTCTATGTGAGCCTAAGTTCTTTCAACAAGAGTGTTGTTGATGGTTAGCAAGTGGAGCTCTTATGAAGCAAACATTCACAACTGCCTTAGAATTGCTAGATGAGACAAGTAGGGCATGGTATTCACAGGATGATTATGTTTCTTCTACAAAAAGGGGAGTATGTAAGGCGCAACTAGCTAAAGAGAAGGAGAGAAATGAGAACATGGCAAGAATGATGAAGCAGCTAAATCTTACAACACATCATGTAACTAATGGTGATAGAACACAACAATTGAATGTCGTGCATGCTACTGGGAATTTCTCTTGTGAATGTGAGCCTAGTGAGAGTGGTCATGAAGAAGAAGTCATAGGGAGTCATGTACTGGGTTCTCGGCTGGCCTTTCAACGGTCATTCGGAAACCAAGGTTGGAACATTGGAAGTGATTGGACTGATGGTAGGTGGATGAACTAAAATGAGATTTGTTATAATGAAAAATGAGAAAGAGGTTACTTCACCTCAAGACATGCTGATGACCAATGAGCTGCATGTCAAGCAAAATGAGTCGTGAATTAAGGAGATGTGTGCACAAATTTTAAGTAAGGCAGAAGCCTTAGATGACGTGCTGTACAAGATAAAATCAAGCTTCTCCTAAATAAGCCAAATGGTCTCATCTCACGCAACCTCAATCAAATATTTAGAGACTTATCTAAAAATGCTCTCAGCCCAACTAAGCATCCAAGCAAAAAGCAATGATCAGTCGTGCATGGTCATCACTACTAGAAGTGGCAAGGTTGCATGGAAACCAAGACTCCTTTCTTAGGGAAGAGCAAGCAGTCTGAAAGAGAAAATGAGGCAACATGAATGAGGTAAACACCACTCTTTGTAATCCGGAGAGTGAATGTATTGATAAAGATGGAGGTAAATCAAAAGAAGCCGAAGAAGAATCTACTGGAAAAGAAGCTCCTCCATCAAAGCCTTATACGAGAGTCAATCTTATCCCTCAAAGGTTGGAAAAGAGGAATGATGAAGCAAAGTTCCAAAAATTTCTTTCTACCTTAAACTCCTTTACTAGTAACATACCATTGGTTGAAGCTTTTACAAAAATTACAACATATGGAAGATTTATGAAGGGGTTGGTAACCAAGAAGAGAGCTCCAGAGTGTGAGATGATTGAAGTTTCACACAACTATAGTGCGATTTTAATAAGGCATGTGGTTGCTAAGACAGATGATCCAGGTGCATTCACAATATCGTGCACTATCGGAACTTGTGAGTTTGGTAGAGCCCTATGTAATTGGGGGGCTAGTATAAACCTGATGCCTTTGATAGTGTTTGAACAACTTTGAGTGGTCACACTAGCCCCAATGACAATGAAGTTGCTTATAGCCGACCGATCAATTAAAAGACCAGTCGAAATATTATATGATATCTTAGTAAGAGTGGATACACTCATAGTTCCAGCTGGTCTTGTAGTTTTGGATTGTGACATGGATGTTAATGTGTTGATTATTCTGAGTTGACCATTTTTTGCCACTGGTAGATCATTGGTAGATGTTGAAAAACAGGACCTAAAATTTAGGGTGAATGATAAAGAGGCGAGTTCTAATATTAGTGAAAAATAAAAAGGGATGATGATTTCGAAGTAAATGCCATCGTTAATGTGGTGGATGAGGCTATGGTAAGTCTCAGAGAGTTAGCCTACTGAAATATTGAATCAATGCAAAAAAATCTCGTTAAAATCATGAGGAGGCTGATGTTAGTGATTGTGAGAAAGTCGTGGTCGCATTGTTAGGGGTTGGGAATCACTTAAGAACTCTAGCTAAACTCGACATAGATTTGAAGAACTATGAGATACAACCAGGGAGGCTATCTATTGAGGTACCAAAAAAGCTCAAGTTGAAAGAGTTGTCGAACCATTTGAAATATGCCTTCTTGGTGAGAACGACACATTGCTAGTGCTTGTAGCTGTAGGGTTACAAGAAGGGTAAATTAAAGCTCTTGTCAAGGTGCTTAGGAAGCATGTGAAAGCTGTTGGTTGGACAATTGCTGATATTGTGGTCATTCCCTCAGGAATCTGCACCCACAAAATTAAGTTGGTCGAGGGTCGCAAACCTAGTGTTGAGAATCAATGTCAGCTCAACCCTTCTATATAGGAGGTAGTCAAGAAGGAAATAATAAAGTAGTTAGCTGCAGGCGTGATATACCCATTGCGGACAACAACTGGGTAAGTCTAATCCAATGTGTACCTAAAAAAGGGGGTATGTCTGTGGTAGCAAATGAAAGGGTCAGCTTATTTCAATAAGTCCAATCACCAAATGGTGAATTTGTATAGATTATAGAAAATTAAATGCCTCCACAGAAAAAAACCACTTCTAGTTTTCTTTTATAGATCAAATGTTGGATATGTTAGCTGGGAGGGGGTAGTACTACTTCCATGATGGGTATTCTGGATATAATCAGTTATCTATCACCTTGAAAGATTAAGAAAAAATGACATTTACCTGCCCATATGATACTTTCGCATTGAAAAGGATACCATTTGGGTTGTGCAATGCACCGACCACATTTCAGAGGTGCATATTGTCCATTTTTACTGACATGGTCGAGGATTACATGGAAGTACTTATGAAAGCTTCTTAGTGGTGGGAGATACCTTCAAATAGTGTTTGGGTCATTTGGAGAAAGTGCTACAGAGATGTGTTGAAACAAACTTAGCTCTCAACTAGGAGAAGTGTCACATAATGATTGAAGAGGGAATTGTTTTGGGCCATAAGACTTCAGGGAAAGGATTACAGGTTGACCAAGCAAAAGTAGAGGTTATAGAAAAACTTCCCCCTTTAGGTTCATGCCTAGGACATGCTAGGTTCTAAAGGTTCATAAAGGATTTTTATAAAAGTTGCTAGCCTCATGTCCAGGCTATTAGAAAAAGACTTACCTTTTGCCTTCGACGCTGCATGTTTTGAAGTCATTTGAAACCCCCAAATAGAAGTTGATTGAAGCTCCAGTGATAATCTCCCCTGATTAATCTAAGCCATTCGAAGTAAAATGTAATGTGAGTGGTGTGTCCTTTGGGGAAATGCTAGGCCAATGTATTGGGAAACTTTTCCACCCAATTTATTATGCTAGTAAGATGTTGAACGTAATTGAGAAAAACTACACAGTGATAGAGAAAGAGCTCTTAGTTCTAGTGTATGCATTCAAAAAGTTTCGTGCATATCTTCTAGGCATAACGATTGTCATCCACACTAACCATGCAATACTTCACTATCTTATGGTGAAAAGGGATGCTAAACAGAGGCTTACTCGGTGCTGTTGTTGTAGGAGTTTGATCTTGAAGTGAAAGATATGAAGGGCTGTGAGAATGTAGTGGCTGATCATTTGTCGAGACTTGAGCCACCATGCTCTAATGTTGAGGAGGAGGACATCTTTGACAAGTTTCCTAATGAGCTTGTGATAAGAATAGCTATATTCGCTACTCCTTAGCATGCTGATTTAGCAAACTATTTGGTTTGTGGAATCATCCCCAACTTTTCTAATCCCCATCAGAGGAGAAAATTTTTGCATGATGTGAAGAAATACTATTAGGATGAGCCTTTTCACTTTAAAGAGTGCATGGACAACATGATCCGAAGATGTTTACCAGAGTCTTTAATGAAGGTAATATTAGAGGAATGCCATTCATCAACAGTTTGGGGCCATCATGGAGGAATAAGGACTGCTTCTAAGGTGCTCCAAAGTGGTTATTATTGGCCAACCATCCATAAAGATGCTCATGAATTTCCAAGGCATGTCCAAAGTGCCAATTGTAGGGAAATATCTCTAGAAGGCAAGAATTCGGACTAACATCTAGAAGCCAATTGTAGGGAAATATCTCCAGAATTGGAAGTATTTGACACCGAGCAGTGGATTTCATGGGGCCTTTCATAAGTTCTTGTGGCAACAAAAAAATCTTGTTGGCTGTCAACTATGTCTCAAAATGTGTCAAAGAAGTGGCATTTCCAACTAATGATGGCAAAGGGGTGATGCAATTTATTAAGAGAAATAACCTTACTCAATTTGCACTCCCCAAGCTATCATTGCAGACAGTGGGTCCCATTTCTGCATTGGGATGTCTGGGTCGCTGCTAAGCAAGAATAGGGTTAAGCACAGGGTAAAAACTCCCTATCTTCCACAAACTATTAGGCAAGTGCTGGTGTCTAATATAGAGATAAAAATGATCCTTCAAAAGATCGTGACTGGAAATCAGAGCAATTAGGTAGCAAAGTTGGATGATATATTATGGGCTTACCGGACAGCGTAGAAATCTCAATTATTATGTAACCTTATCAATTGGTCTTCGGCAAGGCTTTCCATTTTTCTATAGAGTTAGAATATAGAGCCTTGTGGGCTCTAAAAAGGTTCAATTTCAAGCATGATGAAGCTCTACAGGCTTGACTGACCCAATTCCATCTATTGGATGAGTACAAGTTAAAAGCTTATGAAATCTCAACTCTCTATAAGGTGAAAATGAAAAGGTGGGATGAATTAAAGATTTTGAAAAGAGAATTTGCTGAAGCGGTTTGGACCTTTCAAGTTTACTGAAGTACTCACTAATGGTGTAGTGGATGTTAAAAACTATAATGGGGAGAGATTCAAGATGAATTGTCTAAGGCTCAACAAATACTATGGCAAATCGCTGGATGTTAGGTGGTTAATGTTATGTACGTGAATGAGATATGATTTGTAATGGACATCGTCATGTCACAACATAAACTCAGGCTCTTCTTAGGAGCTAACCCAAGTATTAGTGGATTTATAATAACATGTGCTGATGGTGCAGGTCTTTAGATTGAAAAATAAGGCAAGGAAAAGGTAAAGACATGCTCTAGATTGACGGAGAGCCAACTGAACTCGGGGAACTTAGTTTTAACTGCTTTTTGGGTCATTTGATGATCCTGGAGTTGTTAAATTTGGTGATGAAACACCTCTCATGTGCTTCAAAATGCTCTATAATTGTAATTTCCATATGTCTCAAAATTCATGCATGAATTCAGAAATTCGACTTCATATTCTCGATCAGGGGGAATAATTTAGTGAGAAATGGGTATAACTCGAATTTTAGAAGACCTGTAGCAAAAGATAATTTTCACTGATTTCTGAAATGGTCCCTCCACATTTGATCCACATCGCGGACTGGACGTGGACCAGTGTTGCATTTTCTCCAGTTTTTTATTTCATCCAAGGGCATTGGGGTAATAGCCCCATGCCCATTTAAATGTGAAATCTTCCATACTTAGCCATTTTTCAACTCTATAACTCTCAAAACCCTCTCTAAAACCTCTTCAAAACTTTATCAAATCTCTCATTCAAATTCAAGGATTTCAAGCTCAATTTCGGAACTCAAGAACCCATCTCAAGCTTCAAGTTAATTTCAAGAAATTCAAGGTTTAAGGTATGGGGGTTTTCATCCATGGGTCCTTTCACCCATGGAGCCCCACCTTCTTTTGTTATGAAAATTTCTTGATTTTAAGATGTATTAGCTATGGCTATCATTTATTACGAAATATGAACATAAAATTATGTTGGAGTTTTTATCAGTTATTGGTTGATTATTCATGAATATCTATTTTAAGCTTATTCCATGAGTTGATTTTTATCTATTGAGAGTATGCATGATATGAGCAATGAAACTATGAACTATAATCAACTTTTGTGATGTATTTCAAGATACCCTAAATGAAGGTTTTACTACAATATTGGTGGGTTGATTTTGAATTGATTTTACTCTCCTTGTTATACTCTTGAGTTGCATGATTTTGAACAAGTATCACGAACCCACCATGTATTTGATGAAATTAACTGACAGGAATTCTCAAGTTGTTGATGAACTATTACATAATTTACAAGTCAAGCGACTTCATGATAATTAAGGGCTTTTAAACATTTATTGAATTTGTGAAAGTATCTGTGATTCTACAAGTATCAAGTTGAGCCCTATTTCGAGATTTTAACCTCTTGTGAGCCATTCATGTTAAGGTAAGGGATCATGTATGATTATTATTTACTCTCATGTTCATGTTAGGGTCACTATTAGATGTGAAATATGTGATTGAGCTATTCAAGTCATGTTATCATGTTTCTTATAAGTTATTCAAGTTATGATTATTTCAAGTACTCCGTGGGATTTGACTTAGAACCGATTGAGGCTTAAGAAGGGGGCTCGACTCAAGGGATCCATATATAAAGTCTTTAGTCTCTAAACTATGTGTCACCATCGGATTATATATTTTACCCTTGCTATGCTAGTGGATCCACCTAGTTCATGTTATCATGTGTTGTTTACCTTGGCAAGTAGATCACACTTTGTCGAGGGGTGTCATGCCCGGTCACCTCTACCAAGGGGGTGTCATGCCTTGGATTCCAAGTTGTAGCAGCTTGGTCTATGTTCGGTTGAGGTCTCTTCCCACATATGTATGATATATTATGCAAGTTAAATGTTTTACAAGCCTGTTTTATTACAAGGAATGATCATGCATGTCATATTGAGATTATATATCCACTGATTACGGTTATGCATTTTGAATAATTGGCTTATGTCTTTGTGGCATGACACCCTGCATACTTAGTATATTCAAACATACTAACACATACTCTATGCCTACATGATATTACCATGTAGGGATCCGAGCTCCTTTTGATCGTCCTCCTCTGTGTGGCTAGCTAAGTACTTCAAAGAAAGCCTTGGTGAGTCCTCAACTATGAGGACAATAACTATGTTATTCATGCTATGTTGAGACTTCTTTTATGTTGAATACTTGTTATCATGAGGGTGAGCCCGAAAAGTGACTTGGCCCCCGCTCCATTCTAAAGTAGAGGTGCTATTAGATACTAAGTTTGTATATACTTTTGAGCTTGACCCTTCTTATGATTCTATGTTTATGAAAGACTTCCCTTAGTCTTTTCTCCCTTTTTATACTTGACTCTTGTTGATGTTTATTTTCTTTTTCGCAACCAAGGATGTGTACAAGATATGATAAGAGGCTTGTTTGGGTTGTCTTCGGACTTCCCATTCGCTGTGTCACATCTAGGCCCGTGGCTTGGGTCGTGACAAGCTTGGTATCAGAGCAATAGGTTGTTAATGGTCCTCGAAAATCCAACACACCATGTCAAGTAGAGTCTTATTCATGGTTGTGAAGCACGCCACAACTATGAATGGGAGGATATAAGGCATTTAGGAAATGTTTCACTTCTTCATGATCTATATTGTTCTTTAGATGTAAAGATAAGGCCTTTTCCCCCTAGAGAATGCTTTTTGCTCTTCTAGATCATGCCGTTACCAAGAGGAAGACTAAGGAGAGCCTGTAAAACTGAGGAGCAATCGGCCTCTCCCGCTCCTCAAGCTCCTCAAGGTGGAGGGGTAACCCAAGATGAGTTTCGGGATGCCATCACAATGTTGGCCCATGCTATCACCAACCAAATGAACCAAGGGGCCCAAGCTCTTCATGCTCCTATTCCGGCCTCAAGGGTGAGGGATTTAATAAGGATGAACCTTCTGGAGTTTCATGGGTCCAAGGTGGAGGAAGATCCCCAAGAGTTCATCGATGACGTGCATAAGGTACTATCTATCATGGGGGTAAATTTTGACGAGAAGATGGAATTAGCGGCCTACCAACTCAAAGGTGTGGTGCAAGTTTGGTTTGCTCAATGGAAATTGGAGAGGAGAAGTGATGATGCTATTCCTTGGGAGGAGTTCAAAGCCACCTTCCTCGACTACTTCTTCCCTATCGAGTTTACAGATGCTAGGATGATGGAGTTTATGAACTTCAAGCAAGATTCCATGAGTGTAAGAAAGTAAGCCCTCAAATTCAATGGTTTTTCGAACTAGGTATGGGCATTTTGAATTTGTGGTAATGTCTTTTGGCTTGACTAATGCACCGACCATATTTATGGATCTCATGAATAGGGTCTTTAAATCCTACCTTGATATGTTTGTGGTGTTCTTTATTGATGATATATTGATTTATTCCTAGAGTGAGGAAGAACAAATGAATCATTTGAGATTGGTGTTGCAAATCTTCAGGACAAAAGGTTGTATGCCAAATATGAACAATGTGAATTTTGGTTGAAAGAGGTTGCATTTTCAGGGCATGTGGTATCGGCTGATGGCATTAGGGTGGATCCTATGAACATGGAGGTGATAAGAAATTGGCCTAGGCCCTTGGCTTCGATTGATATTAGGAGTTTCTTGGGTTTGGTGGGTTACTACCGGAGGTTTTGAATGGTTTCTCTTCTATTGCTTCCCCTATGACAAAGTTGATCCAAAAGGAGGCAAACTTTGTTTAGACCGATGAATATGGAAGCATTTTCAAACTTTGAAAGACGAGCTTATCCCCGCTCCTATCTCGGCTCTATCAAAAGGGTTAGAAGGGTTTGTGGTTTATTGTGATGCCTCAAGATTGGTTTGGGGTAATTTTTGATGCAAAATGGCAAGGTTACAACATATGCCTCTAGGTAACTTAAGGTGCATGAGAGAAATTATACCACCCACGATCTTGAATTGGTGGCCGTGGTTTTTGCTTTGAAAATGTGGCATCATTATTTGTATGTGTTCCATGTTGATGTGTTTATTGACCACAAGAGTGTCTAATATATGTTCACACAAAAAGATCTTAACTTGAGACAAAGAAGGTGGTTAGAACTCCTTAAAGATTATGACATGAGTGTGCATTACTATCCCAACAAAGCTAATGTTGTGGCTGATGCTTTAAGTAGAGTGTCCATAGATAGCCTAACTCATATTGATGTTGGTAACAAGGAGGTGGCTAGAGAAGTTAACCGGTTAGCTATGTTGGCGGTTAGGTTGAAAATGGTAGTGTAATAGTTGTGGATAGTTCCGAGTCTTCTTTGATTGAGGAAGTCAAGTCAAAACAAGACCTTGACTCCACCTTGCTAGAATTGAAGGCTTTGGTAAAGGATGGTAAGGTGGAGGTTTTCTCTCAAGGGAGAGATTGTGCCCTTAGGTACCAAGGTAGGTTGTATGTACCTAATGTTGGTAACTTTGACGTTCACAATCCAATAGTAAAGCGGTCGCAGTCAAGTATAAACCTAACAAGAGGTTAGGATCAAATCCATGGGGAATACGAGACTTGACTATGTTGATCCACTAATAATCTTTTCAAGCATAGATCACTATACCCTCTAGAATGGTGGGGTTTGCAATTCAAAATGAAGAACAAAGAGAAATACTACATTACAAATGCGAGAAGACAATCAAATTGAGGGACAACTTGGGAATTGTGTTCCCCATGTGATTTGTTGACTCAATTACCCTAGATAACATAACTCCAATCAAGACATTGCATGTAGGACAGTAACTTAGGTTCTTCCATCCCTCTTTTGAAGGTGAAAGTCGAATGTCGAATTTCACCATGGCACTTGGTCAGCAACCGTGGCGTGCTGACTAACCATTACCCATTGTCCTAGTCAACTTCCCCTTGGTCAGGTTTGGTTGATTAAACGAGAACATATCAATCGAATCCTATCATCTATTTCCCTTTTCCTATTTGTCAATACCTTGGTCGGGACCGTGATAGTAGGAGGGGT
>JAPFFP010058475.1:0-27740 GCA_026153255.1 Solanum medicagineum | reverse complement strand
CTGCTTTTCCCCCAAATATTTATCTACATCATATTAGGCAATAATACTAGTATTAGCAGCAAAGAAACACTTCTTGAAAGCCCAATATCATGAAAATAATCATCCGGACAGCAAGCTTTCAATTAGCAATGCAAAGGCATTCCTTCAACCTTTTCACTTATAATCATGTTTTCTTGAAACCATTCTTATGTACACATCATGTACAACTCATTTCGGACCCTTAACAGTCTTACAACAGCCCACAAAGCATAACACATAACAGTTCTTGACAACATACAAACAAGTGGCACAACGTTACTTCCTTTCTCCATACTTCGACGTCAACAATTCCGAATCTGTTTTAACTTTACCTAAATTGTTTTCAACATTTTTACCACACAAAAGCACTTAATATAGTCAAAAAATAGACCCAAAATAGGGGGACCTACAAATGGACAGCATAACGTTACCCCTCTTCACTACATTTCGACGTCGACATTTCCAAACCTTTTCCAACTCTAACCAAACTGTTCCAACAACATTTACACATACAAATAGTGCTAATACAGTCTTACAACAGCACCCAAGAAGGCATAAAGGACATGATCCAATAGATTTAAATCCAACAGCCCACAAATTCCAATCAACATTACACTTAAGATAGCAATAAAACTCATTTGTTAAATGAAACCAAAATATGGGTAGCAAACTTAGGGTAGTATATATAACTAAAATCATGTTAAGAACATCAAATTCTATTCATAATACAAACCACAAACCATAAAGAAGTCACTAAAATAAAAGGAAAGTGTGTAGCAATTTTCTGGACACATGCTGTCCAGAATTTCCAGCATAACATATTATCATATACTTCTTGATTTTTATGAAGAAACCTTACTAAAAACACATTTATAATCACTTACCTTTATATATAAAGTTGAGGAATTCCTTAAGAACCCTAAAAGAGTCATTTGGCTGCTGCTTTGCTAGGTTGAGAAAAGTTTAGAGAGAGAGTTTGGGAATGCTGAAATTTTTCAAGTGTAAGAGTGGCTGAAATTTTGTTGCTTGTAACCCCTGTTTAAAGGCCTCATTTGGACGAATTTATTTGGGCCTTTTGACCAAATAATACCTCATATAAGTAGGCTAATTAATCAGCAGCTAGTTCCCTAAAATTAGGCCAAAATGGGCATCAAATCTAATAGACTTTGGCTGCCAATTTCCAGCTTTCCTCTTAATTCGTTTTTGGTCCAAATAGTCAAGTGGTTTGGGATATCCTTGGGCTTTTCTTTACATTCTTCTTGGACTGACAATAAGGTCCATTTATGATGCTAAAGCATAGGCTAAAATTACACCCTTAACACAGACTTTATCCATAATTGGGCTCGGACAATTTTGACGTCGAGCCTCGTCTCCGTTTAGCTAGCAAATTCAAGCTAAGCAAGTAGGTGACTCACCTACTAGATTATTAATTCATACAAAAACCTTAATTCTCTTACTTTATTTAGGGTTTTTATATCCTTAATTTTACATGAAACACATGTACACTCGACCCTCTTAAGCGTTAGACGCCCATATCGCCTGTTAACACAAGAATCAAAGCACTTTCAAGAATTGACACTAATTTGACCAATCCATATCATGGTTTATTTCACACAACATTAGTACATGTAAAATGTTAGCACAATTGGGTAGCTTAACCATGTATAAACCTTTATTTAAATAGACCTTTGACAACAAATAAGTATTCAATCACACTTACCTATTAGTGTTTTAATTCTGCATGTTGGGCGTCCTCTTTAGCTTCAAACAAATGAGGGTATTTTGACTTCATCGCGTCCTTGGCCTCTCAGGATATCTCTTCTACTTGCTAATTTCTCCAAAGTACCTTCACTGAAGCTATTTCTTTATTCCTCAGCTTCTTAACTTGATGATCCAGAATAGCAACAGGTACCTCTTCATACGTGAGATCTTCTATAACTTGCATGTCCTCAATAGGAGTGATACGGGATGGGTCACCTATGCACTTTCGAAGCATTGATACATGGAAAACTGGATGAACCATTGAAAGCTCTTGGAGTAGCTCTAGATCATATGCAATCTGCCCGATCTTCTTAATAATTTTATAAGGCCCTATGTAACGTGGGCTTAGTTTTCCTATCTTACCAAACCTCATGACCCCTTTCATTAGAGACACCTTTAAAAATACCCAATCTCCTACTGGAAATTCCAGCCTCTCCTCCTAGCATCCGCATAAGATTTGTGACTACTTTCCGCTATTTCTAGTCACTGTTGTATTACCTTAACTTTTTCCATCTTGCTATACTAGATCTGGCCCAAGCAAGGTGGTTTCTCCCACTTTGAACAATCCAATTGGCGACCTACACTTTCTTCCATACAAAGCTTCATAAGGTGTCATCTTGATACTTGAATGGTAGTTATTATTATAGGCAAACTCAATAAGTGGCAAATGGTCCACCCAACTACCTTTAAAGTCCAATGCACAAGCTCGCAACATATCTTCAAGTGTCTGAATAGTGCGTTCTGCTTGACCATCTGTTTGAGGGTGGAATGCTGTGCTCAAATTTACTTGTGTTCCTAAACTCCTTTGAAAAGACTTCCAAAACTTTGCAGTGAATTCAGCCCCTCGATCAGATATAATGGAGATTGGGACTCTATGTAGCCTGACTATCTCTTTGAGGTATAGTTTGGCATGTTCTTCTGCCGTATAATCACTCCTGACAGGTAGGAAGTGTACTGACTTTGTGAGTCTGTCAACTATTACCCATATAGAGTCAAATTTCTGAAATGAGCGAGGCAAATTTTCAACAAAGTCCATATTGATCATATCCCACTTCCAGGTTGGAAGTTCTATACACTGCATATAACCTCCTGGCTTTTTGTGTTCTACCTTCACTTATTGATAATATGGACATTGAGCCACAAATTCTGTAAGGTCCTTTTGCATGCCTCCCCACCAAAACACTCCTTTCAGGTTATGGTACATCTTAGTCGATCCTGGATAGATGGAATATCGGGAATGGTGGGCTTCTTCCATTATTCTCTGTCTTAACTCATTAATATCAGGCACACATAATATATTTTGGCAGTAAACTACTCCATTTTGTGTAAGGTCAAAGCCATTTATCTCACCCTGACTCACCTTTTCCTTAAGCTGTCATAGAACAGGATCCTTGAACTGTTTTTCTTTCACCTCCATTAGTAATGAAGATGTTGCTGCATTATGTACAATAACCCTTTCTTTTGGAGTTTCAATAAGGCGAACCCCTAAGATGGGTAGTTGACATAGATCCTTAGCTACCTCTTGACTAACCATGTCCTGATCACCAGTAGTCATAATTGCCTTATGACTCAAAGCATCAGCTACCACATTTGCCTTCCCCGGATGGTATAGTACATCAACGTCGTAATCCTTTATTAGTTCTAGCCATCTCCGCTGTCTCAAATTTAGATCCTTCTGCTTAAAAATGTATTGCAGGCTCTTATGATTAGTATATATGTCAACGTGAACCCCATACAAATAGTGGTGCCATATTTTCAAAGAAAATACAACCGTTGCAAGCTCAAGATTATGAGTTGAGTAATTTTTCTCATGTGATCGTAGTTGTCTAGATGCATAAGCAATTACCCTACCATGCTGTGTCAGTACACACCCTAAGCCAACTCCTAAAGCATCACAATACACTGCATACCCCTCGGTGCCTTCTGTAAGTACTAGCACAGGTTCAGAAGTTAGCTTATTTTTTAGTTCCTGGAAACTCCTTTCACTTGCATCATTCCATTGGAACTTGGTTGCCTTATGTGTCAATTTAGTTAGAGGTGTAGAAAAGGAAGAAAAACCCTTAATAAACCTTCTGTAATAACCTGCCAAACCTAGGAAGCTCCGAACTTCCGTGGGCATCGTTGGCCTTGGACAATCTTTCGCAGCATCTATCTTTTGTGAATCAACTCTTATTCCCTCCTTAGACACAATATGACCCAACAATGCCGATTTTAGCCAAAACTCACATTTAGAAAACTTGGCATACAACTGTCGATCACAAAGAACCTGTAACACTTGTCATAAGTGATTTGCATGGTCCTCGTCTGATCTTGAATATACCAAGATCTCATTTATAAACACTATCACAAACACATCCAAGAATGGCTTAAGTACCCTATACATCAAATCCATAAAAACTACTGGTGCATTTGTTAGCCCAAATGACATGACAAGAAATTCAAAGTGACCGTACCGTGTTCTGAAAGCAGTCTTAGGTATAGCTTCCTCCATCACCCTCACTTGGTGATACCCCGATCTCATATCAATTTTTGAGAAGCATTTGGCACCCTGTAACTGATCAAATAAATCATCAATCCTTGGGAGGGGGTATTTATTCTTAATTGTCACCCTATTCAATTGTCGATAGTCGAGACACATTCTCAAGCTTCCATCCTTCTTGTGTACAAATAGCACTGGTGCACCCCAAGGAGTCACACTAGGTCTTATAAACCCTTCTCTAATAAGTCTTTCATTTTGCTCTTTTAATTCATGAAAATCTGCCGGGGCCATTCTATATGGAGGGATAGAAATAGGTTGAGTGCCTAGAAGTAAGTCAATACCAAAATCTATCTCTCGTTCAGGAGGTAAGCCTTGAAGTTCATCAGGGAACACATCAACAAATTCATTCACTACTGGAACTGATTGAAGAGTTGGCGATTCTGCCTCCATATCTCTTACTCTAACTAAATGACATATGTATCCCTTAGATATCATCTTTCTGGCCTTAAGATAAGAGATAAACTTCCCCTTTGGTGCCCCAACATTGCCTTCCCATTCAAGAACTTTCTCATTTGGAAAGTGGAAGTACACTTTCTTAGTTCGGCAATCCACGGTGACATAACAAGAAGATAGCCAATCCATACCCATTATAATATCAAATTCCACCATTTCTCACTCAATAAGGTTAGCCAATGTGTCACGGTCACAAAAAGTTACTACACAACCATAATAAACCCTTCTAGCCATAATAGATTCATCGGTTGGTGTAGACACTTCAAATGGTTTATTCAATAATTAGGTATTCTCTTAAGCTTCCCAGCAACTAGTGGGGTAATGTATGATAGTATAGAACCAGGGTCAATTAATTCATATACATTATGTGAAAATATGGACAATGTACCTGTGACCACATCAAGTGAAGCTTCCAAATTTCACCGACTCCCCAAAGCATAAGTGCGATTCTGGACCTCGCTAGAGCTAGCTGCTCCTCTAACACCTCTACCACGACCCGTAGGTGCTTGCTGACCCCTACCTAATGGAGGAACTGTCGATGATGATGCAACAGCTGGCCCAGTAGATTATGCTATATCACCCATACGCCTCCTCGGGTAGTCTCTCATCATGTGCCTTGGCGCACCACACCAATAACAAACATCTGTCCCAACACGACATGTACCCGGATGACTTCTCCCACACTATACACAGGGCTGCCTCGGAGTCACTAGCTGGCCTATCGATACTTCTGTTGGCCGTGAACCTTGTCCCTCACCTCATTGACCAAACTGGTTACCCCTAGACCCTTGAAGTTGTGGTGGAGCACTGGCTGCAGAATAGGAGAATGATGGCCTAGGTGGTCTATTAGAAAAACGAGGCCTAAGCTCACCTTAGGATGGTGTAAACTGCCTTGAAGATCTGGCCCTCTTAGACTATGCTCTTTCTAACTCCTGTGTCCTTCTGCCTTGCCTTTGATCCTCCAATTTCTATGCAAAAAACTTGCATTCTCGCTGTATCCATGTCTTTATTCAATGAAGCAATGGTACAGTCTCTAACCAGATACGTATCCAATCTATCCACATATCGATAAATTCTATCTGCGATAGTAGCAACTACATTAGGAGCATACCTGGACAGGAAATTAAATTGGAGGCTATACTCCCTCACGCTCATATTCCCCTGGTGGAGATTCAAGAACTGATTTGCACGGGCCTCTCGGATCTCTAATGACAAGTAATGGTCAAGAGATGTCTCTTTGAACTCCTTCCAAGTGATTGGGGGATCATCTATATCTTTGGATTGCTTCCAAGCTTCATACCACAATATAGCCACACCTTTCAACCTATATGCCGCTAACTCGATAGCTTCTGTACCACTCACATGCATAACATCTAAAGTGCACTGAATTTGATCATTAAAGTCTTGGGGATCTTCATTAAGGTCAGACCCAGTTAAGGCTGGAGGGTCCAAATTAAGGAAGTCATGTATCCTCATACCAGCTGCCCTATTTGCACCACCTGTACCCATAACTGGACCTTCCTGTCTTTGGCCTTGGCCAATAACTATACGGGTCAATAGTTGGACTGCATTCCTCAAATCCTACGCGGTAGCATCAATAGGTGGTTCTAGGGAATTTCACTACTTTTGGGTTCGTTAGGAGCTGGGGGTTTTAGAGATATTCGTGATAGAGACTCATCTTGAGCCTCATTTCATTGTCTCACATGACTGGGCGAACCATCCACCACTTCTAATGCCTTTCCTTTACCTATCTTCTTCCTGGTTTCTGGCATACTTGCTCGCTCTACAAAACAATTTAGGAGTTAAACATAATTCACCTAGCTCTATGGCATGATCTAAAGAATGAAAGGAAAGTAACAATTCCTAAATGCCACGTAGCTTCCTGCTTATAAATGTGGTGCTCAACATATTATTAAACAAGACTCTACATTGACACAGCTTTGTAGACTCCCTAGGATGACCCACTCTGATACCACTTCTGTCACGCCCCAATTCCTGTTAGGGTAGACTAGCACCCGTTGCTGATAAGGCTTGGGAGAACCAACCTATAGCTATTCATTTACAATACATTTTATAAAGGATTTCTATATTGAACATGCCTTTGTGCAAGGAAACAGTAACACAAGCCAAAAGAAAATACATATGACTAGGTCGTCGGGGCCACGGTGTCGAAAGTATGAGACATGACCACACTTTAATTTACATAGTCTACAAAGCCTCTAGGTAATAGAAAGTATCGAATAAGGGTTGGGACAGGCCCCGCCTTGAATAACTGTAGAATACAAACATATAAACTTTAGACACACATAAAGCTCCGGAACAACCTGGAGCTTGGTAACAACAGCTGGATGTCCTGGACTCTACTGGGGAGATCTACTAGCACTTGTACCTGCAGCATGAAATGCTGGTCCCCTGCAAGGAACTCAATATGAGATAATGTACTGAATATGTAAGGCAGCAAATAATGTATATGAAATAATAAATCAAATGAAACTATGCACTAGTGTAGAATAAGAGACCACCTTTGGATATACTTTGGAATCATGTACTTTAAGTTCTTTATATTGCTTTACCTTTACTGTATAACCTGTGCACATCATATACTGTAAATGATCAGCTGATCAGTGATAAACTGTATCAGGATCGTCCCTAGCTAGGCTCTTCCTTAACCCCTCGGGCTACCACCCATGATAGGATCGTCCCTGGCTAGGTGATGCTTCCACCCCTCGGGCTACCACCCATCAAAAACTATATACTTTACTTTATATTTCAATTACCTTTGAGATGATTCTTTTGATGGTCACAATATTGGAGCTACAGGGCTGTATATACAACATGTGACATGAGAATAATCTTACAAGACAATATGGAAATGAAGAGAGTATGTTACATAGGCAATGAAATGCGTATGAAATGAAAGAAAACCTCATGAATTTTGTTTTGCAACAAGAACTCATGTACTTGATATCCACGTATGTATGTAGATTTCAAGGTAACTATATTAGAAGTATATGAATATGTGAAAGAGTGGAGATATGGTTTCTTGTCAAATAGGAGTAGATAAATGCCTTTACTAACCGAGGGATCTGTGTTTCATGCCAAATGATACGAAATCAAGTAATCTTACATACCTCATTCTGTGACCTCGTTACTACCTTGGAGTGGCTGCTTTTCCTCCAAAAATTTATCGACATTATGTTAATCAATAACACTAGTATTAGACGCAAAGAAACACTTCTTGACAGCCCAATATCATAAAAACGATCATCTGGAGAGCAAGCTTTCAATTAGTGACGCAAAGACATTCCTTCAACTGTTTCACTTATAATCATACTTTCCTGCAACCAATATTATGTACACATCATATACAACTTATTTCAGACCCTTAACAGTCTTACAACAGCCCACAAAGCATAACACATAATAATTCTTCACAACATACAAACAAGTGGCACAACATTACATCCTTTCTCCACACCTCGACGTCAACAATCCCAAATCTATTTTAACTTTACCTAAATTGTTTCCAACATTTTTACCACATAAAACCAGTCTTAATATAGTCCAAAAATAGTCCCAAAATAGGGGAAGGTCGTGGAACAATATATTACAATTCTACATAACCTACAAATTGACAGTGTAACGTTACCCCTCTTCGCTACATTTCGACGTCGACAATTCCAAACCTTTTCCAACTCTAACCAAACTATTCCAATAACATTTACACTTACAAAACGTGCTAATACAGTCTTAGAAAAGAACCCAAGAAGTCATTAAGGACATGAGCCAATAGCTTTAAATCCAACAGCCCACAAATTCCAATCAACATTACACTTAAGATAGCACAATAAAACTCATTTGTTAAATGAAACCAAAATCTGGGCAGCAACCTTAGGGTAATGTCTATAATTCAAATCATGTGAAGAAAATCAAATTCTCTCTTCATAATTCAGCCTACAAACCATAAAGAAGTCACTAAAATAAAAGGAAAGTGTGCAGCAATTTTCTGGACACATGTTGTCCGGAATTTCCAGCATAATATATTATCATATACTTCTTGATTTTTATGAAGAAACCTTACTAAAAACACAATTATAATCACTTACCTTTATCTTCAAAGTTGAGACACTACTTAAGAACCCTAAAAGAGTCGTTTGGTTGCTACTTTGCTAGGTTGAGAAAAGTTTAGAGAGAGAGTTTGGGAAAGTTGAAATTTTCCAAGTGTAAGAGTGGTTGAAATTTTGCTGCTTGTAACCCCTCATTAAAGGACTCATTTGGACTAATTTATTTAGGCCTTTGGACCAAATAATACCTCATATAAGTAGGCTAATTAATCAGCAGCTAGTTCCCTAAAATTAGGCCAAAATGGGCATCAAATCTAATGGACTTTGGCTGCCAATTTCCAGCGTTGCTCTTAATTCGTTTTTGGTCCAAATAGTCAAGTGGTTTGGGATATACTTGGGCTTTTCTTTACATTCTTATTGGACTGACAATAAGGTCCATTTATGATGCTAAAGCTTGGGCTAAAATTACACCCTTAACACAGACTTTATCCATAATTGGGCTTGGACAATTTTGACATCGAGCCTCATCTCCGTTTAGCTAGCAAATTCAAGCTAAGCAAGTAGGTGACTCGCCTACTAGATTATTAATTCATACAAACACCTTAATTTTCTTACATTCTTTAGGGTTGTGATATCCTCAATTTAACATGAAACACTTATAAACTCGACCCTCTTAAGCGTTAGACGCCCATATCGCCCGTTAACACGAGAATCAAGCACTTTCAAGAATTGACACTAATTTGTCCAATCCATCTCATGATTTATTTCACACAACATTAGTAAATGAAAATGTGGGGTGTTACATAGTTGCTCTTAAAAAGGGTCGAGACCATTTTCTGATTGAATTTTCTGCACTGATTGCAAATCTAGTCTCAGATTTTCTATCGGAGCTTTGGAAGATGCATTGTGCACACAATACATTTTAGGGACGTTTCGAAAATTTCATGGAGTGTTACATCATCTCCCCCTTGGGATCATTCGTCCTCGAATAAAGAGTAAAAGTAGATATCAAAGCATGAATATACTCAAAATTCATGTTATATTCTCATCTATCAATCAATCTTTCAATACTATCCCAATCAACAACCAACTCTACTCGGACTCAAGAGTAGGCAATCGACTCAAGAAAAGACAATCAATTTAGTTAAAGGTTGGGAAATTTCCTCCAACATTCTTATCATCAGGCATGAATAACAATCAAGAATCATTTCAATACTCAATCAATCAATCAATCAGGGCAATCACAAGTCACTCAGAATAGACAAATCAATTTAGATCAAGAGTAGAGATATTCTTTTTAGAATTTTCACCATCAAGCATGAATAGAATGACGAACTCAATCAATTTGGATCGCTTAAACACTTCAATAATCAGTCCTTCAAACTCAGGAGGGAAGCCATCAACTCCAATGGAGAATGGGACCATCGATACATAAAACTTCTATGTTCTACTCTCAAGCTTAACACCTCGTCTCAATTGTTCTCCCTTTTCATAGCACTCTACTCTATCAACTTAAGCTTATAGGTCTTACTCCAATTTCCATTTATCCACCTCCTCCTTTTCCATTCAAACCTACATCTAAGCCTCAAGATGTTATTCATGAGATGATCATAATCTTACAAGGCTAATCCTCAACATTCAACTCTAAACTTCAACAAGGCTTGCATCACAACATCACTCATCCTCTTCACTACCTCACTACTCTTCCTGAAACCCTTATTACGAAGTCTTCACTAGTCTACCATCAGTATTCGCATGACCATAACCGCAAATTCAATCCTATCATTCTAACCACTTCAACTATATCTAAGAACTTTCAAGCTTACTTAGCACTTCTACCTCCACCATCCAATGAGTTCTCACTCGAAGTCACACCAACATACTCTTACCTAGATACTATTCATCATAAGGTTTTATCTCTCTCCTCCTTCCTATCTCTATCCCTCCATGACACAAGTTTAACACCAATATCACCATAAGGATACACTCACTTCTCCTCATCTGCCCTCATCCTCAGTCTACTATTATCAGCATCCTAATTTTGGACCTGGAGGAACTCATCAATTCCCTCTTTGGCGAAATCTCAAATTACCACCTCTCCATGCCAGGTAAGCACAAATACCATTAAGAACTTAAATACTCGAATATGTATTCTCAAGAATGGACTTAGAACACAATAACTAAAGTTCAAACTATATCTACAACATCATCATTAGGCACGAATACTATCAAGGACTTGCATACTCAAGTACGTATAGGCTCACAAGGAACATCAGCTCAAGAATAGAAACTCAACTCCGTTATCAGAATTCAGAAGCACTCATTCTCTCCCGTCACCCATAACTCATCTACTATCCTTGACAATACTCTTATCAAGACTGGAAAGTTAGATTACTCAAAGAGCTAGGAACGAAAGACCATTAGCATGATTCAATCGAGAAATCTTATCTGTGAATACTTATAGATTACAATCTCTTTTGCCTATCAAGACTCATTTAGATTTCGCAAAGCTATACGTAATATGAAACTCAGGTCGCACCTCATTTTTCATAGGAGTGGAAGCACTCAGATCAATGGGGTAAGATCAAAACTTGATGAATGACTTCATCGCTTTTCATCCTCCCAACTCGAGTAACAATCAATATGTGGTATATAGGACTAGGCCACAGGCGTGGCAGTCGCATACCAAATGTGAAGAGAGTATCACCTCAACGGAAGAATAAAGAACGTAGGATTTGACAATAATTTATGTCTCATCTCAATCAACCCATCTCTATCAAACTCAAGATCTACTTCGGTCTACCCTTTGTCATCTCCCCCTTAGCTCTCAAAGTCCTCTCTCTATGTTTGCCAATCAATTTCCCCTACTAGGCTATAAGCACATACCTTCATTCGGTCAAGGAATAACCACCCACAAGAATGTGTTGACCTATTTTGTTGGTTGTAGTCGTGTATATATATATAGAGAGAGAGAGAGAGAGACACCGCTCAGACTCTTTTCAATAATATCACTCTTAGCTCCTTTCCTGCCTCTATGGAGGTCTATCTATATTTGCTATCTAATGGCATACCTAACCACTCCCCACGCCTCTTGCAATCTAAGCTCTTCTTTTGTCTTCTAACACTGAACTTCTATGTTCCCATGAACCCATCTGTATAAGACTGAGACTATAATGAGAAATTTCTCATCATCTATCCATAGACCCCCAATCAACCTAGTTGCTAGGGGTGACCTAGAATGCCTACCTCAACTTACTTCACATTGAACTCAAGATATTTTCTATATTCTTATAGCAGTCATGACTTAGAGCATCACATATCTTTACACAATCATGAGTATGCATCTCAAGTCTCTTCTTATCTGTTGAGCTATCCTCGTTTCATTAATCTCGCTTAAGGGGCACTTCTACCCTACCCATTGCATCACTTTCCTTACAAATTAACATTTACATGCACTATGGCAAGTCTCTTACAGAAAATCTCCAATTAAGGCTATCACTCACATGATACAATCTCCTCTTCCATACTACTCCTCACAATTCAAACTTAGGGTCTAGTACTAACATGTGCACCTATCAGACACCTCTTTAACGCTAACTTACAACTATTACAGAAATACTTAGGGAACATAATCCCACTAAAATTTCAAAGCGAGCATTTAATCAGTACATCCCTTCCACACAACTCAATACTACACCCCTATTCGATCATATCTCCTTATCTGACTAAGCTCATAACTTGATGAGTCCCATGAACTCTCACTCGCAATCATCAGCCTAAGTTAGATCTATCACATTGGAAACATTCTTTCCCCCTAATGAAGATCTATACTTCACCCTCAATAGTATGAATACTACAACACATCAACATGTACTTCCTTCTAGTTTCAGGGCATGCCCTAACACATTCTGACACTAATTCTCCCTCTCTCTATACCTCACCTCATCATGACAATCATCGGGTACTTTCAACTTTTTCATCAAGCTTATGGCCACTGACCCATCCTTTCATTAGTTACCTAATGGATACATATCTCTAACTATAAGCCTCAATCAATCACCACTCTCCTTACCCAGTCTTCTCCTCTCCCTCATTATCTTTCTAGCTCAGGGGTAACAACTCTACTTAAGGTTTTACAAGACCTCAAATCTTACTCTTAGTTGGCAAAATTAAAATTCTTGGAAACATAAAATCTTCTATCATGCATAACATCAAAAGCAAGTAAAGATTCATCTTATACTTGTCACAAACTCGCGAAGTATTACTATGAGCTGGGCAACTATTGCAGCACATAATTGGTCTGCAGCCTCACTCCACTAGGAGTAGCATCTCTCTGATTCCCTCTAACTTATGGTGTAGACCTAGCGGGTTAGTCTTGGTTAGCTCACTTCAGACAACCCCTCCGAAAGTCACCCTCTTGTCCACACTTGAAGTAGCCGCTGGTGCCCAATCAACACTGGCCCAAATGAAGTCTGGCACACCTTCTACCTGGTGGCTTTCCTTTACGGCCCCGAGCCACACTTCCTCGGGATGAAGGGTTTTGAATCTTGTATGGTTGATTTATCCTCGGCCACAAATTATATCTACCATTGGACATGGGTGTAGTCACCGGTGGTGGAATGTACTTCCAACGTCTCTGCAGACAGGGGAGCCTACTTCCTTCCTCACCTAAGCTTCCTCCATCTCACTCTCCTTGTCCTCTCCTACCCATCGATTATGCCTGACAAGCTGAGTAGTGTGTCAAGCTTCTCGGTGCTGATGGTATACTTCAAATCCTCAGTGCGTTTAGAAGACATGGTCTGCAACGTGAAAAGAATGGTTAAGGAAAGAAATCTTATAGATTTTGACTCTATCGCACGAACTTAGAATAAGAAAGAAGTGAAGCAATTCCTAAATGTCCTATAGTCGCCAAATTATGGATATGGATCTCTTCACACCAATAATAAGGAATCTACTAGCCACAGCTTCATAGACTCCCTAGGACTCTTGATCTAGATCTTTAATACCAAGTTTAACACACCTCGGGAGGGTACCCTAGACGTAACTGGTACTCGGAGACTATTGCTAGCCCCCAAGCGAACCACCTAGTCTTATTGCATTCTCTCAATTAACTCATATGCAGAAGATATAAAGAGGATAATAGACTATCAGTGGGCTATCACAATCACTATCATATAAAGTACAAATATAACTCAATAGAAATAAGGAGTGGGAAGAATGTTAATCCTGACCTCAACTATCAACTATCTATGTCTATGAAGCCTCCAAAGCTATCCTCTAAGAAGGTAACATGACAGGCCATAGCTACCACAGTCTAATGAAATAAGTCTAAATAAATGAAGATTAACATGTCCTCCAAAAGCAAGTGAGGATTCACCAACTATCTTTCTGGGGATTGGCGAACCTCAACGATTAGCCTGCTGAGGTCCTCTGTCTACCGGATCTGCATCATAAAATGATGCAGCGCCAAAGGGGCATTAGTACATGGAATATACTATATCTAAAAAGGGCTAAGGTAAACAATACATATGACATCAGTTCATCAATCGCTCATCCTCATCTCAGAGTAAAGGACAGGATTCTATCACCTTACTATCCATCAAGACATCACACAATCACATCAACCTCACAGTACTATCAACAAGGAACCTATCTGGGAGTTTCTATAACCAACAACCACTACCTATGAGCCGGTGGTAATACAACAAAGAGATTTCATTGCCACATCCGTCCAGTACCTTGCCAGGGTAAAGGACAAGTTTGTCAAGGATCCTAAAGAAGTCTGTCAAGTCCTCTGTGGGACAAAGGAAACATCATTTTCACGGTCCAATCCTCTCCTACGATGTTCATGTAGTTAATGAGTACGAGTGGGACTCACTCTTACCCATTTCGATGCTAATACTCCTCCCAGGACTCAATATTCTCATAAGTCTATCAATGTTAGGCTGGTTATACAACCCACCTCTCAGGCAGGGACATCATCTCATCTGTCATTCTATCAACACAAGAAATAGATTCTTCCTTTCAAACTCTATCTCAATCTCATTTAAACCTCAAGGATATTAACTTCTTCTACTTTAGCCATCACAACACTCATCTCAAGACTCAGACCACAACAATCAACACATCTATAAATAGTCAAGGCTCTAGAAATCACCCTAAGTTCATTATTGTTGTTTTTAACAAGGAGAATTATATGAAATGAGCATATAATCAGTTAATAATACATATAAATAGTAATTGAAAATATGATGATCATTAAATTAAGATAATATATAAGAACTACATATAAATATCAAGAACTTCTTCGAGAATCTCAACTCATGACCTATCAACTATCAACTAACAATTTAATATATACATTGGGGTACATGGAAGAATAATTTTATATTCTGGGTAGCCTTTACATAAATGGAATAAAGATTGTTCGAATTTTCAAAGGAACATTTGCCTTGAACCTTGAATCCCTAAAACTGTCTCTGCTTCTCCTCTCAGACTCTACAGTTAGACTTAGAAGAAAAATATGGGTTTTTTGAAACCCTTTTTGCAAAAAACAACCTTTAAAACATGTTTTGGGACTTAAAAATGGGCTAGGAAGGACCAAAATGCCATTCTCATAAATAAAGAAGTTCTTTAAAAAACACACAGGTTCATGATACGCTAGTGTCGATGTTATTTTGCACTTTTAAGAAAAACACAATTCTCGTCGAGAAAAAAAGAAAATATAAAAAACACAAGTGCATCTCCACACCCCTTCCCGCGTTACGCCAGGGGCACGGATTTGCTACTATTTTTAAAAAAAAATTGAATTTTATTTTTCGACCCGATTTCTCTTAAATAAGGTCGATACTATCTTTTGGCTCAATTTTTCTGCGTTAATCGCAAATCTGGTCTCGGATTTCCCATTAGAACTTTGGAAGACACGTTGTGTGCACAATACATTTTAGGAGCTTTTCAAAAATTTCACGGGGTGTTACCGATCTTAAGTCTCGCATTGCCCACATAAAGTGAGTCATACTTACCCGCTCTTTAGTATTTATGTGCTACATGTTATGTGAATCCATGTTAATCCATTTTCCAATGGCATCCCCAAAACATGAGTTTTACTTTTCTATCCCTTAGAATTATGTGTTTACTATCTTTAATACACTGGCGAACTGATGATGTGAACATGGATACTTTGAGACTTGTTTGGGGACTCTCAAGTTCCCATTCGCCATGTCACACATAGACCCTAGGTTCGTGTTATGACAGTTACCTTGGTTTGCAGACTATACAAACTATTTGGTAAGTGACATTGTGTTGTCCGACCTGAACATACATCAACGTCGAAAGTTTATTTCTGATGTAAGACAGTTCTTTTGGGATGACCCATACTTGTTCCATGTATGTGCTGATGGGACTATTTATCACTGTGTTCCTGAAATTGAGATGATAAGCATACTTGAGGCATGTCACTTGTCATAAGTTAATGGGCATCATAGTGGAGTTCAGACAGCACACAAGAACTTATTGTGAGGGCATTATTGGCCCACCATCCACCAAGACAGCCATGACTATGCCAAAGCTTGTGATAGGTGCCAAAGAGAAAGTGGTGTATCCTACAAACATGAGCTCCCTTTAAACCCCATTATAGTGATTGAGTTATTTGATGCATGGGGGATAGATTTCATGGGACCTTTTGTTAGCTCACATGGAAACAAGTACATCTTAGTTGTTGCGGATTATGTATCAAAGTGGGTTGAGGTCATGGCTCTACCCAGCAATGAGGGCAAAAGTGTCACAACATTTTTTAGAAAGAACATCTTCTCATGGTTTGGAACCCCTAGGACAATCATCAGTGATAGAGGTTCTCACTTCTGCAATAGGCTTTTTAAAGCTCTTCTTGAAATGTATGGAGTGAAACATTAGGTGGCGATGCCTTATCATCCTTAGATGAGAAGATAGATGGAGGTGTCTAATAGAGAAATTAAACAAGTTCTATATAAGACTTGTGAATGCAAACCAGACAGATTGGCCACGGAAGTCGGATGACACACTATGGGCATTACCGGCATTCAACATCCCTATAGGCATGTCTTCCTACTAACTTGTCTTTGGGAAAGCATGTCACTTGCCAGTGGAACTTGAGCATAAAGCAATGTGGGCACTGAAGAAGTTGTATCTGGATTAGAATGATGCAATAAATCTAGGCTGAGTCAACTCGATGAGCTTGATGAGTTTCGATTGAAGGCGTTTGAGAGATCAGCCTTGAGCAAACAAAGAATGAAGCTGCAACATGACCGCCGTATAGAGAATTGCCAATTCGCACTAGGGGACTTGGTGCTACTCTACAATTCAAGATTGAAGTTGTTTCCTGGGAAGCTAAAATCTAGATGGATAGGACCCATTTGAGTAGCAAATATCTTCGATTATGGGGCAATTGAGTTGGAGAAATGAAGTGGAGGAACCATCAAGGTAAATAGCCAAAGAGTGAAGTCATACCTTGGAAATGTGGAAGAGACAAAGATGGTAGAAGAATGGGATCCTGAGGAAGTCTGAGTACTTAGGCCATCTATGTCGTGCCATGACCATAAACCAGGTGCTGCTTGGGAGGCAACCGAAGGTAGACACTAGCGCTTAGACGCCCAAGTATGTTTTTTGACCCCTTTATGTTTTATTATGCTTTGGTTTTGTGCATTGGGGATAATGTACATCTATTTCGATGAGTTGTGGGTAGTTATGGGCCTCAGTGAAGTTTGAGTATCTTGGGTTCATGACTACCCCAATTTTGTATCTTGGGGATTTCTTGCTTGTGTTCTTTTCCCCGAGGATACTTACTATCAGTTGAAACGGCGTGTTTAGAATGTTTAGATAGTATTTGTAGCTTATAGTACTAATATTCGTGGCATATTGAAACACACCCACACTTTTCTATGAATGCCCCCATAATGTTATCTCCCTTACATCTCAAATCGGGGATATTTAAACACCCATCCACATAGCTCGGAAAGATCCTATGATGCATTTCTTTTCAATATCTCAAATTTTATGCAGAATTTCGCACATCCAACTTTATATTCTTGTTTAGAGGGAAATATTGTGTGGGAAAATGAGTACCTACAAGGTACACATTGCCCGTGCCAAGAAAAATAATTTTTTGTGAAACTTCGCAAAAACAGTAGTTCTCTGTGATGGGTCAGTGATGTGGACCTGACATGGACTAGTTCAAAAATGTTCAAAAATTGTTCTTTTTACTCTAGGGCAATTGGGTAATAACCCTATACCTATATACACGAGAATCCCTTATTGTCTAGCCATTTTGAGCCCTAAAAACTAACCAGAAACCTCTCAAAATCCTCTCTAATATTCATCAAATTCTCCATTCATTCTCAAGGTTTTCAAGAAGTCTTGTAGGAATTCTAGGAAACCAAGTCAAACCCCAAGTCCTCCTCAAGATTCAAGTGTCCCAGTCTCTTTCCGGATCTAAGGATTCCATTCAAGCTTCAAGTCTCCATTTCAAATCTTCTTCAAAAAGCTCTCCAAAGTCAAGGCATGTAGGTTTCTTTCATGGGTTCCTTTAACCTGTGATGCCCAAGCCTCCTTTTTCTTAAAATTACATGATTTAAAGTTGATTTACTCATGGGTCTTACTTATTATGAAATTCACTGCATACTATATTGGGGTTTATGAATTTTGTGATTGTTTTAGCATGTTTTGAGCTATGAATCCAAGATCTATTGTAAGATTTGATGAAGTGTTTTGATGTATATTGCTTGAGGTGTTACCAAGTATCTATTAAAGGTTTTACATTGAATTTTCTAGCATGATTTCACTATTGAATTGCATGTTTTTACACTAGCATTACACACCCGCCAAGTGTTTGATCAAATGTCTTTTAGGGATTGTTTAAGTTCTGATAATCTATTGGTGGAGTTATGAGTCAAGTGACTATGAGGAATATGAGCTTTCTAAAGATGTGTTTAAATCATTAAAATGTTAATGATGTTGTAGGGCCGGATTAAGCCCCTTTTCTAAGATTATACCTCTTGTGAGCCTTTGGTGTTAATGTTAATGCAAAGAATAATGTTCATGATGACCCATTCTTATGATTGATGTTAGGCTCACCATTTGAGGTCAATGATGTTATGAGCTACTCATTCTATGTCTCTATGTTTATTGCAAATTTTTAAAGTATGATTATCTTATACATTCCTGGGATTAGACTTAGCACCGAGTGGACTAGAGGCGAGTCCCTAAGTCCTAGAATTACGTGCCACCATAGGTGAAGGGATTAAAGGCGAGTCCCATATCTCTAAGAGGCAAGTCCTAAATCTCTAAGAGGCGAGTACCCTAAATATGAGTGCTTGAGGCGAATACCCAAGTCCAAGAACTAGAGGCAAGTACCCAGTTAACATAAGGCTTAGTGGATCTACTTAGTTATTAGGAGGTTCACCTTGGCAAGTAACTTCCCCCTTTCTTCTAGTGTACCATCGACATGGGATTCCAAGTTATAGCTCACTTGGTCTTATGTTATGCCGAATGAGGTTTGTTCCTACACTTATATATTATGTTCTATGTAAGATTAATGATTTGCAAAGCATGATTTACTTAAGCATTGATCATACATGTCATACTCTTATTATGATATCTATTGCTTACAATTATGCATTTTGATTATGATGCCTACCTCTTGTTGCATTGCATCCTACGTACTTAGTACATTCAAGCGTACTAACGCATACTCTATGCTTCCATGATGTTACCATGTAGGAACCGGAGTTCCGCTTGAGCATCTCCATCCACGTGTCTAGTACAATTTCAGTTAAGCTTGTTTTGAGTCCTCTATTCTGGGACGTTTCTTATGATCCCTTGCTATATACTAAGACTATCTTTCTTTTATGTTATGTATTGACTATGAGAGTGAGCCCGATTGCTTGTCGTGGACACGCTCTTATCTATGTAGTAGAGGTGTTGTTGGACATGTTATGTATCTATGTTATAGGCCTTGACTCTCTTGTTTCTTGATGTTCATAATATGGAAGTTTACCCTTAGTCCTGATTCCCCTTGTTTATGATTATCCCTTATTGTCATTTTAATTATTTCAGCGACCAAAGGAATAATGATATACTATGAGGCTTGCTTAACATTCCTTCGGGTTCCCTATTCACTGGTCACATCTAGGCCCTAGGCTTGGGTCATGACAAAGATGGTATCAGAGCACTAAGTTCTTAGATCCTCGGAGTCCAGCACACCGCATTGATTAGAGTCTTGTTCATGGTTATGTTGTGCACTACAACTATGAGCAAGAGGCTATGAGGCGTTTTAGGAAATGTTTCCCTTCTTCATATTCTAAGTCATGTTATAGAGTCAAAGTTAGTTTTTCCCCCTTAATGATTGTTCTTTTCTATGTTAGATCATGGCTAATGCAAGAGTAAGACAGGCCCATACACCCGAGGGGCAATTGGCCAATATCAGGGTTCTGGGATGCTCTCACTATGATTGCCTAAGTTGTGGCTAATCAAGCCAATCAAGGGGCCCAAGCCCCTCATGCTCCTACCCCAGCATCTCGAGTGAGAGACTTTATGAGGATGAACCCACCGGTATTCAATCGGTTAAAGGTGGATGAGGACCCTCAAGAGTTCATTGATAAAGTATACAAGGTGCTATTGAGTATGGCGGTGAGGCTAGAAGCGAAGGGGGAGTTGGCGGCTTATCAACTCAAGAGGGTGGCACAAATATGGTTCACACAATGGAAGGAAGAGTAAGGGGTTGACAATGTGGTTCTATGGGAGGAGTTCAAGGTGGCCTTTCTTAATCGGTTCTTCCCTCTTGAGCTTAGGGAAGCTAAATTGGTGGAGTTTATAAACTTGAAGAAAAAATCTATGAGTGTGAGGGAGCATGCCCTCAAGTTCAACCAACTCTCAAAATATACTCCTCACTTGGTTGCCGACCCAAGGGCTAGAATAAACAAGTTCGTGATGGGCGTGTCCGATTTGGTGAATGAGGAGTATAGGTCCACTATGTTGATTAGTGATATGTCCTGTCTCGTGACATATGCCAAACAACTTGAGGGGAGAAGCTTAGAAAGAGGAGAAGTAAGGGATCTAAAAGGGCTCAATTTGATGGTAGCTTCCAAGATCAAGAGTCTGACGATGCTCCAAGCAAGAGAGTTGCCAAGGATGGGGTGGTCAACCCCAAGTATCATGGTAAAGGTGTTCGTGGACAAGATTCTCCTACATGCATCAAGTGTGGAAGGTACCACCCGAGAAATTACTTAGCCGGCTCAAGTGCGTGTTTTGGATATGGTGGAATGGATCATAAGATAAGGCACTATCCGTGGGTCCCTAAAGATCATAAGGATGGTCATTGACGTTCTCCACCATACCTCTCTAGGGGTCACTAGACTTGGCTTGATACTTTGTGGGTAAGTTGAAGTTTTTGATTTTGATGGATCCGAGTTCCCTCATTCCCTTTTGGTTACTAATCGGCTTCTTGTATGCCCCAAGTTGTTATGTGAACCTTTGGTGTCTACCTCTTTGTTGAGTATATTGTTGCTAAGAATGTTCATAGGTCTTGTTCCATGTTCATCTTGCCTTAGGTCTTGCCTTGTGACTTGTTGGAGTTGGTGTGGTAGAATTGATGTCATGCTTGGGGTGGTTTGGCTACTTGCATATCATGATTCCAATGAGTGTAGAACCCGTTAGGTTGTAATATGATGGTTATGGATGGTCAATTTGTTTGGAAAAACTACAATGGGATAGTCACTTCTCTATGCTTGATCCTTGTTTCGAGTTTTGTCTCTAAGTGAGGATAAGGGTAGGTGATATTCCTTAGTGTCTTTCCAAATTAGGGGTGAGCATTGAGTATTGTTGGAGTTGTTTGATTGGCTTATGCACTAGCTATATTTATGAGTTTCATGAATAGGGTATTAAAACCGTACCTTAACATATTTGTGGTGGCCTCTAGTGGTGTAACATTAATTTATTTAAAGCTTGTGAGTCATTTGGGGTTAGTGTTGCAAGACTTGGAGGAAGAGGGGTTGTTTGCTAAATATGATATGTGTGAATGGAAGATAACAAGAAGGTGGTTAGGACTCTCTAAGGAATATGATATGAGTGTGCACTATTTCCCCTGGTAAGGCTAATGTTATGGTTAGTGCTCTAGGTAGTCTAGCATGTGTTGAGAATGGTGGCAAAGAGGGACTAGACAGGTCCATTGGTTGGCTAGATTGGGGGTTAGGTTGGAGGAAGTTAAGCATGTTGGTGTAGTATTCTTGATTGTTCCAAATCTTTTTTGGTTGAAGAGATCCAGCTTAAGCAAGGCCTTGATTCCGCCTTATTAGAGATGGAGGTTTCAGGTGAAAGATGGTAGAGTGGAGACTGCCTCCCATGGGGGAGATGGTGGTTCATGGTGCCAAGTGGGCTATGTGTGTGATTAAGGTTGACAATTAGCTTAGGGTTGTGAGTCCTTATAGAGCATAGAGGAGGATTGATAAGGTTGCATAAGATTGGAATTAACTAGGGATATGGTTATGGTTTGTTCGGTTTTTCATGCTTCTAGTTGAAGGGATGTGGTGGTGACTCTAGTCCTATAGAACTCTTGAGATTGTGGGTGTTGTGGATGATAAGTTGACTTAGGAAGAGGTCCCGATGGAAGTATTGGATGGAAGGGTTGAAGAAGTTGATTGATAAGGGTGTAGTGTTCGTCAAGGCCCTTTGGAAGAATCGTCAAGTCGAAAGTGCCTCTCAGGGAGCCGGAGCGGGCATGGAAGGCAGTATCCATATCTCCTTCCTTCTATTCAAGTTTATGTTAATACATCAAGTCCTTTTTCTTTTTATGATCCCAAGTCTTGAGTTCAGCCCTCATATCATTGCATACATTCATGTTGATGTTGACAAGTTCATAATGATTTTAACACTTGTGTTGAGACTTCGAAAATGGTGTTTAAGTGTATTGTTGCATTCTTGTTCGAGTTGATTGTTCATGATTACTCTTCTTATGTCCATTTCTTTGACATTCGGGGACGAATGTTCCCAAGGGTGAGATATTGAAACGCCCACACTTGCCTAGGAATGCCCCCATAATCTTAGTTCCCTTATATCTCAAATCGAGGATATTTAAACACCCTTCCACGTAGCACGGAAAGACCCTATGATACATTTTTTTTCAATATCTCAAAATCCATGCAGAATTTCGTAAATCCGACTTCATATTCTTGTTTAGAGGTCAAAATTGTGTGGGAAAATGAGTACCTACAAGGTATACTTAGTCCGTGTCAAGAAAAATAATTTTTGGTGAAACTTTGCAAAAATAGTAGTTGTCCGCAACGGGTCTGTGACGGCTCCGCATGCAAACCTGATGCAGACTAGTCCAAACATTTTCGAAAATTGTTCTTTTTACTCCAGGGCAATTGGGTAATTGCCCTATACCTATATACACGAAAATCCCTCATTGTCTTGCCGTTTTGATCCCTAAAAACCAACCAAAAAACCTCTTAAAATCCTTTCTAATCTATATCAAATTCTCCATTCATTCTCAAGGTTTTCACGAAGTCTTGTTGGAATTCAAGGAAACCAATTCAAACCCCAAGTCCTCCTCAAGATTCAAGTGTCCCAATCTCTTCCTGGATCTAAGGATTCCATTCAAGCTTCAAGTCTCCATTTTAAATCTTCTTCAAAAAGCTCTCCAAAGTCATTGTATGTGGGTTTCTTTCATGGGTTCCTTTCATCCATGATTCCCAAGCCTCCTTTTACATAAAATTACATGATTTAAAGTTGATTTACTCATGGGCCTTACTTATTATGAAATTCATTGCACACTATGTTGGGGTTTACGAATTTGTGTTTATTTTAGCACGTTTTGAGCTATGAATCCAAGATCTATTGTAAGATTTGATGAAGAGTTTTGATGTATATTTCTTGAGGGTGCTACCAAGTATCTAGTAAAGGTTTTATATTGAATTTTCTAGCATGATTTCACTCTTGAATTGCATGTTTTTACACTAGCATTACACACCCGCCAAGTGTTTGATAAAATATCTTTTCAAGGATTCTCTAAGTTTGATGATCTATTGGTCGAGCTATGATTCAAGTGACTCTATGATGGAACATGATCTTTCTAAAGATGTGCTTAAATCATTAAAATGTTGATGATTTTGTAGGGCCGGATTAAGCCCCTTTTTCTAAGATTATACCTCTTGTGAGCCTTTGATGTTAATGTTAATGCAAAGGATAATGTTGATGATGACCCATTCTTATGATTGAAGTTAGGCTTACCATTTGAGGTCAATGATGTTAAGAGCTACTCGTGCCATGTCTCGATGTTTATTGCAAATTATTAAAGTATGATTATCTTATATATTCCATGGGATTAGACTTAGCACCGAGTCGACTAGAGGCAAGTCCCCAAGTCCTAGAACTATGTGCCACCATAGGTGAAGGGATTAGAGGTGAGTCCCCAAGTCCTTAAGAGGCGATTACCCTAAATATCAGGGCTTGAGGTGAATACCAAGTCTAAGAACTAGAGGCGAGTACCTAGTTCACATAAGGATTAACGGATGCACTTAGTCATTAGGAGGTTCACCTTGGCAAGTGACTTCCCCCTTTCTTCTAGTGTAGGGTTGACATCGGGGTTCCCAGTTGTAGCTCACTTAGTCTTATGTTATCTAGGATGACGTTTCTTCCCACACTTATATATTATGTTCTATATAAGATTAATGATTTGCAAAGCATGATTTACTTAAGCGTTGATCATACATTCCATATTGTTATTTTGCTCTCTATTGCTTATAATTATGTATTTTGATTATGATGCCTATGTCTTGTTGCATTGCATCCCACATACTTAGTACATTCAAGCATACTAACACATACTCTATGCCTCCATGATGTTACCATGTAGGAACCGAAGTCCCGCTTGAGGATCTCCACCCACGTAGCTAGTACAATTTCACTCAAGCTTATTAGTGAGTCCTCCATTCTGGGGATGTTGCTTATGATCTCTTGCTATGTACTAAGACTATCTTTCTTTTATGTTATGTATTGACTATGAGGGTGAGCTCGGTTGCTTGTCGTGGCTTCCGCTTTTATCTATGTAGTAGAAGTGTTGTTGGACATGTTATGTATGTATGTTATAAGCTTTAATTCTCTTGTTTCTTGATATTTATGATATGGAAGTTTACGCTTAGTCCCAATTCCCCTTGTTTATGCTTATCTCTTATTGTCATTTTAATTATTTTTGCGACCAAGGATGCAATGATGTGCTATGAGGCTTGCTTGGGGTTCCTTCGGGTTCCCCATTTGCCGATCATGTCTAGGCCCTAGGCTTGGTTCGTGACACATATAGCATGTTTTTATGTTTTTGTTTGAAAAATGATACCCACCAAAATTTTGATTAATAGTTAGATAACAATCATGCATGTTTAGATGTGTGACAATGTTTGTTCTGATAAGTGAGGATAACTTGAGATAAAAAGCATGTTCTGAGATTATTTTCTTGATAATGTATGCAGTGCCATGTCAGTGTGAGCTTAATTTGCTAGATTCATGTGTTTTCTAATTTAGAACTTAGCCCTGTTACTCTAAGTTAGATTGTAAATAAATTGGATTAGGAAAGAATCTTAGGCCATTGTTCTTAATAGTCCACTTAGCCTAAAAGGACCAACAAAAACTATGTTATATATCTTGTTCCTAATGTTTGAGTCTAACATGTACCTATTCTTTGAAAATACCTGATGAACCTAGCCTTGTTAGTTGTAAAATCTTAAAATTGGCCCTGGTCCTTCCTTGAACATTATGCACCTTGCCTGAGGCAAAAAGCCTATGTTGAGGGTGGCTACCAAAAGTAGCCCAGGTTTTGAGGACGGATATTATGAACCTCAACACAGGCCAAAAGCCTAAGTTGAGGGTTGCTGGTGTAAGGGTGAAACAAAAAAATAAGGAGAGAAGTTAGTGATATATAGAAAAAATGAAAAATCATATACTGGGTACAAGAAAAATATATTTGGCCTTAGTTGTGGGATGAAAAGAAAAATGAAGTGTAAAAATAAGGCAGAAAGCTAACAAATGAAAAGAAAGCATCCAGAAAAGCTTGAAACAGGAAATAGGGAGAATAAGGTGAAAATAATAGTGTTGGTAGGGCAGAAGTGTAGAAAAACGGTGTCAAAGAGGGCCTTTAGTCATTATACTCCTAAAATACCATATTAAAGCCCTCTGATCCTATGTTACAAGCCTAGAAAGTCCTAAAGTGATCCTAGTCCAGTTAGTTGAAAGTCTTAATCATGAGTAAAGGGGCAAGCCTATGGTATTAGGCATGATGCATGAATATCTTTTGTGAGAGTGGGTTATTTTGCATAGCCCCAAAGTTATACATGAAAACAACATTCAGTGTCAGATATGAGACTTCTTTATGTAAGGGTACTTGCATTGCATTGTTAACACTAGACTTGTTCAGTGATTGTGGATTGTTGATATTACTTCACTTGTCATAGTTGTGTTTTTCACATTCACGAGTCTGCATTGGTTTGCTAGATGGCTATCTGATCCTATTTTGAAAAGTCTGTGTGTTACTGTATTATCAATATAGATTGTGGCTGTCGTTTGAAGACAAACAATAATTTTATGTTGAGGGTGTTGATGTGTTGCAAAAATACAATACTTTTGATGCTTAAAACTTAAAATTTTGTGTGTTCTCAATGCGATGTTAGTTAGTTTTATGTTTTTTGTGTTATCTTTGCAGAATTATAGGTTTGGCCTTGATTCTGGGAAAAAATGCACAAGTTGTTGATTTTTTGCTGCTATAGAGACCCTTTAAAGTCATAGATCATTCTACGGATCGTGAAATGGTTTCATGAGCAATTCCAGTGAGGGGCTATTTTTTGAAGTTGATTCTACGAACATGTAGACGAGTCGTGGATGATTTTATGAGTCGTAGAAGATGGTTCGTGCCCTGAAGTTCAGAGATTTGGGACTTTTTCTGAAGATTCATCAGACAAAACCCCTTAACAGGTCATAAACCATGTTACCAGTCATAGAGGGGTGTCATGGAGTTGAAGTCCAAATGTAACGAGCTGACACCAACACTGTGAAGTATTGTTCGCTTTGCTCGCACACAGCCCAGGCGCACGGTTTTGTCCCCTTGGGGGGAAAGCCCCAAAAGGCGCCTCACAGGTTAAGCTACCGGTCCCTCACTAAATAGCCTAGGACTCCACCTCTCTTTTCCGATGTGGGAGTTCTAGCAAGCCAGCAAGCCAAGCGTCCGCACACAGCCCAGACCCTGCGTATTATTGCACTCACCCCCAGTAGGGACTCAGCGTCCTCGCTGAGTTTAACCCCCACCATCGTACTAGGTGAGAGTCGGCTTTGATACCATCTGTAACGACCCGGCACCAACACTGTGAAGTATTGTCCGCTTTGCTCGCACACAACCCAGGCGAACGGTTTTGTCCCTTTTACGGGGAAAGCCCCAAAAAGCGCCTCAAAGGTTAAGCCACTGGTCACTCACTAAATAGCCCAGGACTCCCCCTCTCTTTTCCGATGTGGGAGTTCTAGGAAACCATCTCTAACGGCTCGGCACCAACACTGTGAAGTATTGTCCTCATTGCCCGCACACAGCCCAGGCGCACGGTTTTGTCCCTTTTAGAGGGAAAGCCCCAAAAGGCGGCTCACAGGTTAAGCTACCGGTCCCTCACTAAATAGCCAAGGACTCCCCCTTACTTTTCCGATGTGGGAGTTCTAGCAAGCCAGCAAGCCAGGCGTCCGCACACAGCCCAGACCCTGCGTATTACTGCACTCACCCCCCATAGGGACTCAGCGTCTTCGCTGAGTTTAGCCCCCACCATCATACTAGGCGAGAGCCGGCTCTGATACCATCTGTAATGACCCGACACCAACACTGTGAAATATTGTCTGCTTTGGCCGCACAC
>JAPFFP010058467.1:0-27741 GCA_026153255.1 Solanum medicagineum | reverse complement strand
GTCCAATAAGCATATCTTGCGTGGGTACGGAAATGGGATCCCCAATAGCCGGAGACAAAAGATTCATATGAGAAAACATAAGTAAACGGGCCTATTTCTAACCATCGGGAAGATTCATCCTAGATTATTCCAGCAAATAGCAGAATCGTGGCTAGGGAACTATTCCACCAATGCAGCGCCAAGATCTTTCCTAGACTTGACCTCTTCGACTAAAGAATATTTGGAGCTATCAACAACTACCACACCTCCATTTTCAACTTCATTCAATCTAACTCCCAGCCTAGCTAACTATTGGACCTCATTTGCCAATTCTTTCTTGCTATCCTCAAGATGGGTCACACTACCCATGGACACTTGAGTTAGGGCGGCGGCCACTATGTTAGCTTTGCCCAAATGGTAATGTACACTTATGTCGTAGTCTTTAAGGAACTCTAGCCACTTCCTTTGCCTAAATTTTAAGTTTCTTTGGGTGAACACATATTGGAGACTTTTATGGTTGGTGAACATATCTACATGAACTGCATACAAATAGTGACGCCATATCTTCAAGGCAAATACCATGGCCACTAACTCAATATCGTGGGTGGGATAATTACGCTTGTGCTCCTTATGTTGCCTGGAAACATGGGCAATGAATTTGCCGTTTTGCATTAGCGCCCACCCTAATCTGATTCTTGAGGCATCATAATACACCATGAATCCCTTTAACCTTTCTGGTAGAGACAAAATAGGAGCGGACATAAGCTTGTCCTTCAAGGTCTGGAAACTTCTTTCACTCTCATTGGTCCATACAAATTTTGACTTTTTTTGGGTCAATTTGGTCAAAGGGAAGCAATTGAAGAGAATAGCATCTGGCCAAACCCAAGAAACTCCTAATATCCATCGGAGTCAAGGGTCTAGACCAATTCTTTATTGCCTTTGTCTTTTTCAGATCCACCTTAATCCCATCATCTGACACAACGTGACCCAAGAATACAACTTCCTTCAACCAAAGCTAACATTTGTCGAATTTAGCAAAGAGCTTTTCCTCCCTCAATTTTTGCAACACCACCCTCAAATATTTTGCATGATCCTCCTCTGTCTAGGAATAAATCAATATGTCATCAATAAGTACCACAACAAACATATTAAGGTACGGTCTAAAAATCCTATTCATGAGATCCATAAATATCTTCGACGCATTGGTTAGGACAAAGAACATCACTTGAACTCAAAATGCCCATACCTTGTTCAGAAAGTTATCTTGGGAATATCGCACTCCCTTACCCTCAATTGGTGATACCTAGTCCAAAGGTCAATTTTTTAAGAATGTGTATCCCTTTACAGTTGATCAAATAGGTCATCATTCCTTGGTAATGAGTACTTGTTCTTCACGGCGAGCTTGTTGAGATGCTGATAGTCAATGCACATTCTTAATGAACCATCCTTCCTCACAAACAACACCGGTGCACCCCAAAGGGACTTGCTTGGCCTTATGAACCCCTTTTCTGACAAATCCTTTAGTTGCTCCTTTAACTCCTTTAGATCTGCAGGGGCCATTTGATTGGGAGGGATCGAAATGGGTTGAGTATTGTGGAGGAGATCTATACCAAAACCTATCTCCCTTATGGGAGGGACACCAAGAAGGTCATGGGGAAAAATATCAAGAAACTCATTGACAACTAGGATCGACTCAATAGGAGGAACCTTAGACCCGACATCCTTTACTCGTACAAGATGATAGATATAGCCCTTGGAAATCAATTTTTGTGCCTTAAGATAAGAGAAGAACCAACCTTTGACCAAGATGGGTTCACTAGGGTTTTGAAATTTAATCCTATGGTTCCTACAATTAATAGTGACATGATATGCATATAACTAATCCATCAATAGAATGATGTCAAAATGTACCATATCGAGTTAGGCAAGGTCACAAGGAAAAACTTTATGTAATAAAGATATTGGACAACCCTTTATACTCTTTTAGCAAGAATGGATGTACCGACAGGTGTAGACACCTCAAAAGGTTCACATAACAATTTGGGACACATATAATGTTGATTAGCAACAAATGGGGTTATGAAAGAAAGAGTGACACCCGGATCCAATAAAGCATAAACATCAAGATTGCAAATTAACATATCGGTGACAACATTGGACGCCTCATCCTTCCCTTGTCTCCCTTGAAAAGCATAGAACCGCTTATGTTGGGGAGCACCTCTTTATGGACCATCTTGTGCTCTTTGATCATTTGAGTACCTTGCCCTTGAGGATGAACATCTCTACCCTTGTTTGGACATTACGCAACCTTGTGGCCTATTTTTTCACACCCGAAGCAAGTACCAATATCCTTGTAGCATCTACCTCCATGGTTCCTGCCACACCTTCAACATCTAGGAGGAATTGGACCATCACTACCTCCCTAAGCCCCTGGGTTGGGATCCTTGTCATTTGCGAACATTTGGCCTTGGGCATTAGAGGACCCTTGGCCTTGAAATTTGCATCCTTGTTTGAAATGACCACCATTAGCACCTTGGAATCCACCATCAAGTTGAGCCCTCTGGGACTCCCCTATTCTTCTCTTTCTAAGTTTCACCCCCTCAAGTTGTTCAGCGTAGGTCATGAGCTATGATATATTCATATCCCCAATGAGCATGTTGGCATGGCAATCATCATTAATTAAGTCGGACATACCTGAAAAAAACTTGTGCATCCTTGCCAGAGGGTCGGCAACTAAGTGAGGAGCAAACATGGAGAGGTTGTTGAACTTAATGAAATACTCCCTCACGCTCATAAATCCTTGCCTAAGATTCATGAACTCCGTCAACTTTGCTTCCCTTAGCTTAATAAGGAAGAAACAATCAAGAAAGGCAACTTTGAATTCCTCCCTTGAAATGGGCTCATAATCCACTCGCTCTGTCTTCCATTGGTTATACCATATTTAGGAAAGGCCCTTGAGTTGGTAGGCCGCTAGCTCCATTTTTCCTCCGAACTTACCCCATGATAGTGAAGACCTTATACATTTCATTAATAAATTCTTGGGGATCTTTTTTCTACCATTGAGCCATGGAATTTCGGGTGATTTATCCTTGTAAAATCCTTTATCCTTGAGGCTGGTGCAGGAGCACGAGGAGCTTGATCCCCTTGATTGGCCACGGCCCTTGCCAAGAGGGTGACCACATTCCAGTACTTGGTATGGGTGACCCCTTCTCCTTTCACTCGACGAACTTGTGGAGCCGGAGGCACCAGTTAATCCTCGAGAGTAGGAGATCTTTGTGCCATTCGTCTCGGCAGTTGTAACGACCCCAAAAGGTTCCTGAAAATGGTCCTAGAAGTATCCAAAATCGTATTTTCCACATATCTCAAAATCTATGCATGATATCAAAAGTACGACAGCATATTCTTGTTCAAGGGGCTAAACATAGCGTGAAAAGGGTCTAACCCCAATTTCAGAGCAAATGATTCACAGTTTCAAAGTGACAATTTCCAGAATACAATGCGCGACAATGGCGCGACGCGCTAGTGCTTTATTTTGGTGCAAGTTTTTAGTTTTGGTCCAAGACTTTTAAGTATTGGCCCTAAGCCTTCCCACACATGAAAATACCTATACTTAGCCCATTTTCACCCTCATAACATTCAACACGTTCCCAATACTCACTCAAACACTTAGGTTTATATTTCTCTAAAAATTCAAGTGCCAAAACCCTTTCTGGATCTTAAGGAATTCAACCAAGTTTCAAGTCTCCATCTTCAACCTTCTTCAAGGATTCTCCAAAGGCTAAGGTATGAGGGTTTCCTTCATGGGTTCCTTTAACCCATGATACCCAAGCTTACTTTTTTTCTAATTTGCATGATTTAAAGTTGATTTACAATTGGGTCTTATCTTATTATGAAAATCACTGCACACTATGTTGGGGCTTATGAAATTACGACTATTGTGCTATATTTTGAGCTATGAAAACCAAGTTCTATTGTAAGATTTGATGGAGGGTTTTGATGTATATTGCTTGAGAGTGTTACCAAGTATCTATTAAATGTATTACACTGAATTTTATAGCATGATTTCACTCTTGAATTGCATGGTTTTACACTAGCACTGCACACCCTCTAAGTGTTTGATAAAATATTCGGTTATGGTTTCTTGTAGACGTGATAGTCCAATGCATGATTTATGAGTTGAATGACTATATAATGATGATATGATGATGAAGCGATGATTAAATCTTGATGAAGTGAATACATTTATATGGTGATCTCTATATAATTTTAGAATGTGACCATGCCCTACTCAGGGGTTGCGCGTCGGGTAACCTTGTTGGGGGTTTATATCCCTCAACTTATCAGGGTATTTGTACTCCAGAACCATGGGTGATAGGGTGCGATGATCCACCAACCTTGTTGGGGGTTTGTACCTACCGGGGGGTTTGTACTCTGACACCACGGATGGTAGGGTGTGATGATCCACCAACCTTGTTGGGGGTTTGTACCCATCAACCTATCGGGAGTTTGTCCTCCAGCACCACAGGTGGTAGGATCGACGATCCATCAACCTATTGATGGGGCTTGTACCTCAATCCCCAAGGGTGGTAGGGTGTGATGATCCACCAATAGTTTAATGGTCTCTTCTTTCACATATGTTATCTCCTGTGTAAGCATGTTTTACTTAAGCATTAATCATACATGTCATATTGGTATTATGCTAGCTATTGTCTATCTCTATGCATTTTGACTATGATGCTTATCTCTTGTTGCATTGCATCCTACATACTTAGTACATTCAAGTGCACTAACACACCATGTAGGAACCGGAGCACTGTTTGATCATCCTCCTACTCCACGTGGCTAGTTTAATTGTCCTTCAAGCTTGTTGGTGAGTCCTCCATTTTGGGGACATTGTTTATGCTCTCTTGCTATGTATTAATACTATCTTTCTTTTGGTTATGTATTGACTATGAGGGTGAGCCCAGTTGCTTGTCTTGGCCACCGCTCTTATCTTGTAATAGAAGTCTTGTTGGACATGTCATGTATCTATGCTGAGTCTTGACTCTTTTGTTCTTGATGTTGTGATATGGAAGTTTACCCTTAGTCCCATTTTCCTTGTTATCCCTATCTCTTAATGTTATATTTTGTAGCTTCCACGGCCAAGGATGTGTAATGATATGCTATGAGGCTTGTTTGGGGTTCCTTCAAGTTCCCCATTTGCCGATCACATCAAGGCCCTAGGCTTAGGTCAGACAAAGGTGGTATCAGAGCACTAGGTTGTTAGATCCTCGGTGTCCAACAGACCGTATTCATTAGTCTTATTCATAGTTTTGAAGCACACCACAACTATGAATAGGAGGCTATGAGGTGTTCTAGCAAATGTTTCACTTCTTCATGATCTATTTCATGCAACAGAGTTAGGTCCCCCAAGGCTTATTGTTAATCCCTAACCGTTACATTAAGGATACGTCTCAAGCTACTTAGGACTGTGATATGATGAATGTGAAAGTTCGCAATGCTCTATGGGTATTGACCAAAGTGGCGAAAAAGTTGGCAACTCACCTTGATCAATAAGTGAGTGCTCTTGAGACTTCTATTTGTAAGAGGAGAGGCAATGAGGCCAAGAGGGCCAATATTGGGGGAAAGCTCCAAACTCTCAAGGATAGAGGCAATGTTATGTGTCCAATATGTGGCAAGGTTCATAGGGGCCCATGTTTCAAGGGCACTAATGTTTGTTCTGGTTGTGGTAAAGTGGGACATAAGAGGAAGGATTGCCCTCGTGAATGCAATAAGGGTAAAGGAGGTGATGGTGGGATGAGTTATCCCAAATGCCCTATGCGTAGGAAGTACCATGGTGGCCTATGCTTGAGGAAGACCAATTCTTGTTATGGATGTAAGGGAGTGGGTCACAAGCACATGGATTGTCCATATGCTCGAAAGAAGTGTAAGGGTGGTCTACCTTTAGAGCAAGGTGGTCATGTTGATCAAGAGGCTCAAGGAGGGGTTGAGACACCCGATGTTGCTACCGGTATGTTGAAACTTCTTTTGGCTTTGATGTGTTTGCATTGATGTGCCAGTATGCCACTATTTTCTTTCTTTATTCTCTTAGTTGCTAGTGGGTTAATGTGTGTCCCCAACTCTCTTTAGTGTCTACCTCATTGGTTTATTGTTGTTTGGAAGTCCATGGGTGTTGTTCCATGTTCATATTGCATAGAGTCTTGTCTTGTGATTTTGGTTGAACTTAGTTTGTTGGATTGGAGGTCTTGAGGTGGTTCAGCTGCTTGCATATTGTGTCTCATTTGATTGTAGAACCCATAAGGTTGTAATATGGTGTTTCAGAATGGTTAATCTATTTGGTCAACTACAATGGGTTAGTCACTTCTGTAAGCTTGACTTTGGTTCGGGTTTTGTTCCCAAGTTATGGTAAGGATAGGTATTATCCCTAAGTGTCTCTTCGGATTAGGAGTGAGCATTTGAGTATGTTGGAGTTGTCGGTTGGCTTACGCATCAGCTATGTTCATAGGTTTCATGAATAGGATCTTTAGTCCCTACCTTATTATTATTGTGGGTCTCTAGTGGTGAAGTATGGATGTATTTAGAGCTTATGAACTTGGAGGTAGTTTTGCAAATCTTGGGGTAAGAGGAGTTGTATGCCAAATATGTGAAGTGTGGAATGTGGTTAAAGGAGGTTGCCTCCCTATGTCATGTGGCATCGGAGGATGGTATTAAGATTAATCTTAACGAGACGTATCAGCCTAGACTTTTGACTCCATCGGACATTAGGAGCTTTGGGGGAGGGGGCGCTTAGTGGGCTACTATCAAAGGTTTGTGGTGTATTGCGATGCCTCTCAGATTAGTTTGGATTGTGTGTTGATGCAATAAGGTAAGGTGATAGCCTATGTTGTTAGACGATTTGAGATGCAAGAGAAGGATTATCTTATCTATGACCTTGAGTTGGCCGCCAGTGCATGGGGTGCATGTTGGTGTAGTTGCCGTCCACTAGAGTTTCTAATATGCATTCACTCAAAGGACCTTAGCTTGAGAGAAAGGAGGTGGTTAGAAGTTCTTGAGGATTATGATATGAGTTTACATTATCATTCCGGTAAGACTATGTTGTGGCGGATGCTTTGAGTAAGGTGTCTACGGGTGCCTAGCCATGATGATGGTGGTGATAAAAGAGGTGGCTAGGGAGGTGCATCGGTTGGATAGATTGGGGGTTAGTTGGAAGAGGTTGATAATGGTGGTGGTGTTGTTGTTGACGGTTCTAAATCTTCATTGGTTGATGAGGTAAGAGTAAAGAAGGATCTTGATCCCTTGTTAGAATTGAAGGCCTTAGTGAAAGAGGGCAAGGTGGAGATTTTCTGCCAAGAGGGAGATGGTGCCCTTAGGTACCAAGGTAGGTTATGTGTATCTTGTGTTGATGGTTTGGTGGGAAAGATCCTTGATGAGGCCCATAACTCTTCTTATCCTATTCACCTCGGTTCTACCAAATGTATAGATATTGAGAGATATGTATTGGTAGGGAGGCATGAAGAAGGGCATTACCAAATTTGTTTCCGATTGTCATAGTTGTCAAAAAATCAAGGCCGGACATCAAAGGTCGGGTGGCCTAACCCAAGACATTGAGGTTCGTACTTGGAAGTGGGAAGAGATAATTATGGATTTTGTGGTTGGATTGCCCTAGACTAGGAAGGGTTTTGATTCCATTTAGGTTGTAGCTAATAGGATGACAAAATCGGCTCACTTTCTAGCGGTTAAGACAACATATGGGGCTGAATATTATGCAAAGTTGTACATTCATGACTTGGTTAGGTTGCATGGGGTTCCTTTGTCTATCGTATTGGATCATGGTTCTCAATTTACCTCACATTTTTGGAGGTCCTTCCAAAGGGATCTTGGTAACTAAAGTTAAGCTTTCTACGGCCTTCCACCCTCAAACAGATGGCCAAGCCGAGTGAACGATTCAAACCCTTGAGTATATGCTTAGGGCTGTGTATTTGAGCTTAAGGGTAGTTGGGACGATCATCTTCTAGTAATTGAGTTTGCCTACAACAATAGCTATCATTCTAGCATTGGTATGGCTCCTTTTGAGGCTCTCTATGATAGACTTTGTAGATCATCGGTGGGGTGGTCTGAGGTTGGTGAGGTAGCCTTGTTAGGACCAGATCTGGTTATGGAGGCTCTTGAGAAGGTTAGCATGATTAGAGAGAGGTTGAAGACGGCCCAAAGTCGCCAAAAGTCCTATGCCGATGTAAGGAGAAGGGATCTTTAAATTCAAAGTTAGTGATCGGGTCTATTTGAAGGCCAGTTGAGCCCAAGGTATGTGGGTCCTTATAGCGTAAGAAGGAGAATTAGCAAGGTAGCTTATGAGTTGGAATTGCCTAGTGAGATGGACTTGCTTCATCCGGTGTTTCATGCGTCTATGTTGAGGAAATGTGTGGGTGATCCGAATGCCATTGTGCCTCTTGATGTTGTGGGTATGGTTGAAGATAATTTGAAATATGAATAGGTTTCGGTTCAGATTTTGGATAGGCAAGTGAAGAGGTTGAGAAACAAAGAGGTGGCTTCCGTTAAGGTCCTTTGGAGGAATCAACAAGTTGAAAGTGCTATTTGGTAGGCCAAAGTAGACATGCAAAAGCGATACCCTTACCTTTTCCACTCCACTCAAGCCTAAGGTATTGATCTAAGCCCTTTATATGATCTCAAGTCTTAAGTTCAGCCCTCATGTCATTACATGTGTTCATGTTTAAATTGACAAGTTCATGATGATTTTACACTTATGATGAGATTTTTTAAATAATTTTAAGTGCATTGTTGCATCTCTATGTGGGCTTAAATTTTCCTATTATGTCTCTCAAATACGTCTCTTTGGCATTTGGGGACGAATATTCCCAAGGGTGAGATATTGTAATGACCCCAAAAAGTTCCCGAAAATGTGCATCGGAAGTGCCTGAAATCGTATTTCTACACATCTCAAAATCCGTGCGTGATATTGAAAATCCGACTTCATATTCTTGTTCAGCGGGTCAAATATAAGGGCAAAGGGTCTAATCCCGATTTTAGAGCGAACAATTCATAATTTCAGATTTCAAAGTGAGAATTTCTAGAATGCAATGCGTGACACTGGTGTGACGCGCTAGTGCTTTATTTTTGTGCCAGTTTTTAGTTTCGGTCCAAGACTTTTAAGTCTTGGGCCTAAGCCTTCCCACACGTGAAAATACCTATACTTAGCAATTTTTCACCCTCATATCATTCATAACATTCCCTGATACTCACTCAAACACTTAGGCTTATATTTCTCCCAAGATTCAAGTGCCAAAACCCTCTCCAAATATTAAGGAATTCAACCAAGTTTCAAGTCTCCATCTTCAACCTTCTTTAAGGATTCTCCAAAGGCTAAGGTATATGAGTTTCCTTCATGGATTCCTTTCACCCATGATACCCAAGCTTCTTTTTACTCTAATTTGTATGATTTAAAGTTGATTTACAATTGGGTCTATCTTATTATGAAAATCACTACACACTATGTTGGGGCTTATGAAATTGTTACTGTTTTGCTATGTTTTGAACTATGAAACCAAGGTCTATTGTAAGATTTGATGGAGAGTTTTGATGTATATTTCTTGAGGGTGTTACCAAGTATCTATTGAAGGTTTTACATTGAATTTTCTAGCATGATTTCTTTCTTAAATTGCATGTTTTTACACTATCACTACACAGCCTCTATATGTTACATAAAATGTCTGGTTATGGTTTCTTGAGGAATTAAAGGTCTAATGCATTTCTTATGAGTTGAACGACTGTATGATGATGATATGATGATGAAATAATGATGAAATGATGATGAAATGAATGTATATATATGGTGATCTCTATGTAGTATCGAAATGTGACCATACCCTACCCGGAGATTGCGCGCCGGGTAACCTTGTTGGGGGTTTGTACTCCAGCACCATGGGTGGTAGGGTACGACAATCCACCAACCTTGTTGGGGGTTTGTACCGATCAACCTATCGGGGGGTTTATACTCCAGTACCACGGGTTATAGGGTGCGATAATCCACCAACCTTGTTGGAGTTTTGTACCCATCAACCTATCGAGGGGTTTGTACTTTGGCACCATGGGTGGTAGGGTGCGACGATCCACCAACCTTTTGACGGGGTTTGTACGTCAATCACCAAGCGTGGTAGGGTGTGATGATCCACCAATAGTTTAATGGTCTCTTCTTACACATATGTTATGTCCTGTGTATGCATGTTTTACTTAATCATTAATCATACATGCCATATTGTTATTATGCTAGCTATTGTCTATCTCTATGCATTATGAATATGATCTCTACCTCTTGTTGCATTGCATCCTACATACTTAGTAAATTGAAACATGCTAACGCATACTCTACGCCTACATGACATCACCATGTAGGAACCGGAGCACCGCTTGATCATCCTCCTCTTCCATGTTGCTAGTTTGATTGTCCTTCAAGCTTGTTGGTGCGTCCTCCATTTCGGGAACGTTGCTTATGCTCTTTGGCTATGTATTAAAACAATATTTCTTTTGGTTATGCATTGTCTATGAGGGTGATCCCAGCTACTTATCTTGGCCTCTGCTCTTATCTATGTAGTAAAGGTCTTGTTGGACATGTCATGTATCTATGCTATGAGTCTTGACTCTCTTGTTCTTGATATTATGATATGGAAGTTTTCCCTTAGTACCATTTTCCTTATTATCCCTATCTCTTAATGTTATATTTTGTGCTTTTCCGACCAAGGATGTGTAATGATATGCTGCGAGGCTTGATTAGGGTTCCTTCGGGTTCCCCATTCGCCGGTCACGTCTAGGCCCTAGGCTTAGGTAGTGACAGCGACATGATCTAAAAGAGAAAAAAGGTTGCTCTTTAGAGGTAGGAAACCTTATTTTAAATCTAAAGAACGATGTAGAGTACGAAGAAGTGAACAATTTTTTAAAACGCCTCATAGATTCTCACTCATAGTTGTGGCGTGCTTCACAACCATGAATGAGACTCTACTTGACGCGGTATGTTAGATTTATGAGGATCATTTAAAAACCTATTGCTCTGATAATCTTGTCACGACCCAAGCCAAGGGTCTAGATGCGACAAAGAGAATGGGGACCCTAGTGGGACCCCAAACAAGCCTCATAAGCATATAAGCACACACTTGGTTTGCAGAAGCATGAAAAGCAACAAAAACATATAGCACATAATATCTAAGGGAAGTAGGACTTTGGACTCACGCTATGGGGATGATATAGGGAAGAGGATGTGCATGAATCACATAGCAAATAGTTTCTAAGGGGCGGGTAGGTATGATTCACGCTACGGGGAGATTAGGGACATAGTACTTTCATCTCAACACCATCAACAAGCATTTAACAAAAAAAGTGAACCATGGGACTAATGGATGATCTTCATAACACAAAATTATAAGGAGTCAAGCTCAACAATACATGACCACATATCTAACAACACCTCTAATTTTCGAATAGGTCAGAGGCCAAGGCATCTCCTGGCTCAACCGCAAGAGATAGCATCCAAAAATAACAGAGTCTAAAACAAGCATGAAAATAAGTGGAATTTTGTCCCCAGATGTGGAGAACACACCATGCAAATCTCCAATCAGAATGTCTTGCTGCATGGAGGAGGAGGATGGTACGATGCTCCGGTTACTACATGGTTAGATCATGCAGGCAAAATGTATATGTTAGTACATGGAATGTACTAAGTATCCATGGTACAAATGCAATAAGTAACATAGGTCATACTTAATAATATGCATAATCATAGTCAACGGATGTAAGCTCAATATGTCATGCGTGCTCAATGCCATTTCGAATTTTTTTAAAGATCAATCATCAAATTGTGAAACATAATATACATAGAGGGGAAAATGAAACGACCCCAAAAAGTGCCCAAAAATGTACCTTAGAAGTGCCCATCATTGTAATTTTCATACATTCCAAAATTCGTGCATGTTATCAAAAATCCAACTTTATATTCGTGATTAGGGGGGAAAATTGAGTGGGAAATGGGTATAATGCAAATTTGGAGCACTATATCAAAATTTGAATTTTTGAAGTTGGCGAAAAAATGTGAGGTTCCTCGTGCCTGGCGCAAGGTGGCCAGGGCGTGGACCACTATATTTTGTTGCCAATCTTTTTATCTTCGGTCCAAGGTGTTGGGCCTAAGCCTTCCCATGCATAAAAACACCTATACTTAGCCATATTTCAACTCCATATCGTACAAGACATTCCCCAAAACCCTCTCTGACACTTAGACAAATATTTCACCCACATTCAAGTGTCCCAATCTCATTCCGGATTCAATGAATTTCATTCAAGCTTCAAGTTCTCATTCAAATCTTCATCAAGGAAATCTCCAAAATTGAGGTATATGGGTTTCAACCATTAGGTCCTTTCACCCATGGTGCCCAACCTTCCTTTTTATATAAATTTCATGTTTCTAAGTTGATTTACCTATGGGTCTTACTTATTATGAATTTGGTTATAAACCATGTTGGGGTTTCATAAAATTGTGACTGTTTAAGGATGTTTTGAACTATGAATCTATGATCCATTATGGGACTTTGATGAGGGGTTTTAACGTATCTTGCATAAGGGTATTACCAAGTGTTGGTGGGTGATTTTACATTGATTTTTCTCACATGATTTTATTCTCGAATTACATGATTTTGTACTAGCATAACACACCTACCAAGTGTTTGATAAAATATCCAATTAAGGATTCTTGAGCTTTTGAGATCCACTGTATTATTTGTGAACTAAGTGACTTTATGATGATGGAAGGGATGTACATATGAGTTTTTTTCATAAAAAGTATCTATAGTATTGTAAGTTGACCACACCTAGTTAAGGAGGTGTTATGCCTCAACCACCATGATGGGGGTGGTATGCTCATCTACCAATTAGGGGGTGTATTCCCTAATCACTTTGATGAGGGGTGCTCATGCTCATATTCCAATTAGGTAGTATATTCACTCAATCACTTTGGTGGGGGGTAGTCATGTTCATCTACCAATTAGGGGGTATATTCCCTAATCATTTTGATGGGGGGTGGTCATGCTCATCTACCAATTAGGGGGTATATTCACTCAATCACTTTTATGGGGGGTGGTCATGCTCGTCTACCAATCAAGGGGTAAATTTCTCAATCACTTCCAAGGGGTGGTTATACCTTAGATTCTAAGTACTAGTTTTCTTGGTTTATAAAGATGGTCTCTTCCTACATATGTAATACGTTCTATATAAGCATGATTTACTTCAAGCATCATTCATGCATGCCATATTGCTATTATGCTCATTGGTAGCCTAATTATGCATTTTGATTATGTTGCCTATCTCTTGTTGCATTGCATCCTACATAATTAGTACATTCAAACATACTAACGCATACTCTATGTCTACATGATGTTATCATGTAGGAACCGGAGCTCCATTTGATCATCTTCTTCCTCCACATGGCTAGTACCATCTCCAAGGTAAGTTTGGTGAGTGCTCAACTCCGAGGATGATATCTTTAGATCTTATGTTATGTAAAGGCTCTTTTTCTTTTATTGTTTGCTTTTGACTATGAGGGTGAGCCCAGAAAGTTGTCTTGGCCCCTACTCAATTCTAAGTTTAGAGGTGTTGTTGGACAAGTTACGTAATGATGCTTTGAGCTTTGACTATCTTTACTCTTGTATGTTTTTAAGCTATGAAAGACTCCCTTATCCCCTTTAACCTTACTTTATATTCTCTTGATGTTGTTTACTTGCTTCCCTGACCAAGGATGTGTAATGATATGCTAAGAGGCTTGTTTGGGGTCCCTTCGAGTTCTCCACTCGCCGTGTCACATCTACGCCCTAGGTTCAGGTCATGACAAAGATGGTATCAGAGCATTAGGTTGTTAATGGTCATCAGCATCTAACACACGATGTCGATTAGAGACTTATTCATGGTTGTGAAACACTCCACGACTATGAGTAAGTGGCTAAGAGGCGTTTTAGGAAATGTTTAACTTATTCATGACCTATGTCGTGTGGAAGAGCTAGGTCCTCTAGGGCTTATTAATAATTCCTAACTGTAACATTTCAGAATATGTCCCAGGCTACTCAGTATGGTGATATATCGAATGCGGAGGTTCCCAATACTCTATGGGTTTTGGCCAAGGTGGAGAGGAAAAAGCTAAGAGAGCCTGAATAGGAGGTAGGCATCCATATGCCAAGCCCGGGGGCAATGATGGATGACTCATCCTAGATGCCCAAGGTGTGGGAAAGGCCATGGTGGCCCATGATTGAAGAAATCTAATTCTTGCATCGGTTGTGGCAGATTTGGGCATAAAGTTAGTGCTTGTCCTCATGCTCAACCTAAACGTAGGGGTGATGGTCCTCAAGGCTAAGGTACTAATGCGAGCCAAGGGGGAACGGAAGGTCATCAAGGTGGTGCCATATGGCACAATAAATTTATGCTCTTCAAGGGAGGCAAGGAGGGGATGAGGGCCCAATGTTGCTCCAGGTATGTTGAAATTTCCTTTAACTTTGATATGTATTCATTGATGGATCTGGGTGCCACTAGCTCTTTCATTATCCCTTTTTGTTGCTAGTGGGCTTCATGTGTGTCCCGAGATGTTGTGTGAATGTTTTGTGTCTACCCCATTGGTGAGTCTATTGTTGCTACGAAGGTCAACAGGAATTGTTCTATGGTCATATTGCATAGATCTTGTCTTGCAATTATGTTGAATTAGATATGGTAGATTTTGATGTCATACTTGAGGTGGATTAGTTGCATGCATATTATGTCTCCATTATTTATAGGACCCATAGAGTTAGATTCCAATTCCTTAATGAGCCTGTTCTTGAGTGGGAAAGTCATGATTGGTGGTTAAGGGTAATTCATTTCTTGCATTCAATCCCATAAGTTTATTTCTAAGGGGAGTCTCCATCATCTTGTGACGGTTAGGAATGTTGAGTCCAAAGTCCATCCTATAGAGTTGAATTTGGTGGTTAGTGAGTCCTTTAATGTCTTTCCTAGTGAGCTTCCCGGTGTTGTTGGGTAGAAGAAGGATAGTTCCCTTAGAATATGTATTGATTACCGGCAACTTAATAAGGTCACCATAAAGAATAAGTACCCTCTACCAAGGATTGGTGATCTATTTGACCGACTTCACGGGGTAGTCACTTCTCTAAGATTGATCTTCGGTCCAAGTATCACCTAGTGAAAGTGAGGGAGTGTGATATTCCCAAGACAATCTTCTAGACTAGGTATAGGCATTATGAGTTGTGGTTATGTCTTTTGGGTTAACCACAGCACCAGCTATCTTCATGGATCTTATGAGTAGGATCTTTAAACCCTACCTTGATTTGTTTGTGGTGGTTTTTATTGATGATATCTTGATCTATTCCATAGTGAGGAGGAGCATGTGGCTCACATGAGGGTCGTGTTGCAAATCTTAAGGGAGGAGAAGTTGTATGTAAAGTATGAAAAATGTGAGTTTTGGTGGAAAGAGCCTTTCTAGGTCATGTGGTGTCAGGGGATGATATTAAGGTGGATCCTAAAAAGACAGAGGTGATTAGAAATTGGCCTATACCTTTGACTCCATTAGACATTAGAAGTTTCTTGGGCTTGTGGGTTACTACCAAGGGTTTGTTAATAGGTTCTCTTCTATTGCTTCTCCTATGACTAAATTAACCAAAAAGAAGGAAAATTTTGTGTGGACCGATGAGTGTGAAAAAAGTTTCCAAACTTTGAAAGATTGTCTTGTCTCTGCTCCCGTCTTGTCTCTACCGAAAGGGTTTGTTGTGTATTGTGATGCCTCAAGAATTGGTTTGGGTTGTGTTTTGATGCAAAATTGTAAGGTGAGAGCTTATGCCTCTAGACAACTTAAGGTGCATGAAAAGAACTATCCTACCCATGATCTTGAATTGGTCTCCATGGTATTGCTTTGAAAATTTGGCGTCATTACTTGTATGGAGTGCATGTTGATGTGTTTACCGATCATAAGAGTCTCCAATATGTGTTCACCCAAAAAGATCTCAACTTGAGGCAATGAAGGTGGTTAGAGCTTCTTAAGGATTATGATATGAGTGTGCATTATCACCCCCAATAAAGCTAATGTTGTTGTTGATGCTTTGAGTAGGGTCTCTAGGGGTAGCTAGCACATGTTGGTGATAGTGGAAAAGAGGTGGCTAGAGAGGTCTATTGGTTGGCTAGATTGGGGGTTAGGTTGGAAGAGGTTGACAATGGTGGTGTAGTGGTGATTGGTGGTTCTAAATCTTTATTGATTGAGGAGGTGAAGGCAAAGCAAGATCTTGACCCCTCCTTGTTAGAGTTGAAGACCTTGGTGAGAGTTGGTAAAGTTGAGGTTTTCTCCCAAAGAGGAGATGGTGCCTTTAGATACACAGGTAGATTGTATGTGCCTAATGTTAATGACTTGAGGAGGTTGATTCTTGATGAGGCTCATAATTCTTCCTATTCTATTCACCCGGTTCCACAAAGATGTATAGAGATTTGAGGTATTTTGGTGGGATGGTATGAAGAAATACATTGCTAAGTTTGTGTCCAGTTGCCATAATTACCAACAAGTAAAGCTGAGCATCAAAGGCCGGGAGGCGTAGCCCAAGATATAGATATTCCTACTTGCAAGTGGGAGGAAATTGACATGGATTTTGTGGTTAAGTTGCCTAAGACTAGAAAGGGTTTTGATTCCATTTGGGTTATGGTTGATAGAATGACAAAGTCGGCTCATTTCCTACTGGTTAAGACTACATATGGTGCCGAAGATTATGCTAGATTGTACATTCATGAGTTGGTTAGATTGCATGGGGTGACTTTGACTATCATTTTGGATTGTGGTGCTCGATTCACTTCACACTTTTGAAGGTCCTTCCAAAGGGGTCTTTGTATCAAGGTTAAGCTTAATACAGTCTCTCAGCCTCAAATAGATGGACAGGCCAAAAGAACTATCCAAACTCTTGAGCATATGCTTAGATCTTGTGTATTGGAGTTTAAGGATAGTTGGGATGATCATCTTCCGTTGATTGAGTTTACTCATAATAAAAGCTATCATGCAAGCCCTGGTATGGTTCCTTTTGAGACCCTTTATGGTAGATCATTGGTTGGGTGGTTTGAAGTGGGAGAGATGGCTTTATTGGGTCCAGAACTAGTTATGAAGGCCATGGAGAAGGTTAGTTTAATAAGGGAAAGGTTGAAAACAGCCCAAAGTCATCAAAGTTCCTATGCCAATGTGAGGAGAAGGAATCTTGAATTTAAGGTTGGTAATTGGGTCTATTTGAAGGTTTCACCCATGAAGGTTGTGGTTCGTTTTGGTAAAAGGGTAATTTGTGTCCAAGATTGTGGGTCCTTATAGGGTGTTGAGGAAGATAGGTAAAGTTTCCTATGAGGTATAGTTGCCTAGAGAAATGGACTCGGTCCATATGCTCTTCCATGTATCTATGTTGAGGAAGTGTGTGGGTGACCCAAATGCTATTGTACCATTGGATGTTGTGGGTGTTGTTGAAGAAAGTTTGACTTATGAAGAGGTTCTGGTAGAATTTTGGATAGACAAGTGAGGAGGTTGAGAAACAAGGATGTAGCTTCCGTTAAGGCCCTTTGGAGGAATCAACAAGTTGAGAGTGCTACATGGGAAGCCAAGGCGGACATCCAAAAGAGATATCCCTATCTCTTCCATTCTACTGAAGCCTAAAGTACTAAAGTTTCAGCCCTCATGTCATTTGTATACATTCGTGTTTAAATTGATAAGTTCATGGTGATTTTGACACTTATGTTAAGATTATTGAAATGATGTTGAAGTGCATTGTTGCATTCTTGTGTGGGATGAAATTATCATGCTTACTTCTCTTATATAAATTTCTTTGAAATTTGGGGACGATATTCCCAAGGAGGAGATGTTGAAACGACCCCAAAAAGTGTCCAAAAATATACCTCGAAAGTGCCTAAAATCAAAATTTCCATGTGTCTAAATATCTGTGCATAATCTCGAAAATATGACTTTATATTCATTCTTAGGGAGAAAAATTGAGTGGAAAATGGTTATCACCCAAATTTTAGAGCAACCGTATCAAAATTCAAATTTTCGAAGTTGGCGAAAAAAAGTGAGATTCCGCGCCCCTAGTTGCCAGTTTTTTTATCTTCAATCCAAGGCCTTTGGATCTTGGGCATAAACATTCACATGCATAAAAACACCTATCATACCAGACATTCCCCAAAATCCTCTCTAACACTTAGACAAATATTTCAGCCAAATTCAAGTGTCCCAATCTAATTTTGGATCTTAAGAATTTCATTCAAGCTTCTAGTTCTCATTCAAATCTTCATCAAGGAAATCTACAAAGTGGAGGTATGTGGGTTTCAACCATTGGGTCCTTTCACCCATGGTGCCCAACCTTTCTTTTTGCATAAATTGTAGGTTTCTAAGTTGATTTACCAATAGGTCTTACTAAATATGAATTTGTTGGGATTTCATAAAATTATGACTGTTTAAGAATGTTTTGAGCTGTGAATCTATGATCCATTATATGACTTTGATGAGGTGTTTTGAGGTATCTTGCATAAGGGTATTACCAAGTGTTGGTGGGTGGTTTTACATTGATTTTCTCATATGATTTCACTCTTGAATAACATGATTTTGTACTAGCGCTACACACCCGCCAAGTGTTTGATAAAATGTTCACTTAAGGATTCTTGAGCTTTTGAAGGTCTATGTATTGTTTGTTAACTAAGTGACTTTATGATGATGAAAAGGATGTACATATAAGTTTTTTTCATGAAAAGTATTCATAGTATTGTAAGTTGACCACACCTAGTTGAGGAAGTGTTATGCCTCAACCACCATGATGGGGGGTGGTATGCCCATCTACCAATTAGGGGGTATATTCCCTAATCACTTGATGGGGATGGTCATGCTCATCTATCAATTAGGGGGTATATTCACTCAACCACTTTGATGGAGGGTGGTCATGCTCATCTACCAATTAGGGTGTATATTCCCTAATTACTTTGATGGATGGGTGGTCATGCTCATCTACCAAATAGGGGGTATTTCACTTAATCACTTTGATGGGGGGTGGTCATGCTCGTCTACCGATTGAGGAGTAAATTTCTCGATCACTTCCCAAGGGGTGGTCATACCTTGAATTCCAAGTACTAGTTTGATTGGTCTATGAATATGGTCTCTTCCTACATATGTAATACATTCTATATAAGCATAATTTAATTCAAACATCATTCATGCATGCCATATTTCTATTATGCTCATTCTAGCCTAATTATGCATTTCGATTATGTCGCCTATCTCTCGTTGCATTGCATCCTACATACTTAGTACATTAAAATGCACTAACACATAATCCATTCATACTTGATGTTACCATGTAGGAACCGGAGCTCCATTTGATCATCTACCTCCTCCACGTGGCTATAACTATCTCCAAAGCAAGTTTGGTGAGTCCTCAACTCCGAGGATGATATCTTTTGATCTTATGTTATGCAAATACTCTCTTTGGTTTATTGTATGATTTTGACTATAAGGGTGAGACCAGAAAGTTGTCTTGGCCCCTGCTCAATTCTAATTTAAGAGGTGTTGTTAGACAAGTTACGTAATGATGCTTTGAGCTTTGACTCCCTCGACTCTTGTATGTTTTTAAGCTATGAAAGACTCGCTTAGACTTTTTACCCTTACTTTATGTTCTCTTGATGTTGTTTACTTGCTTTAATGACCAAGGATGTGTAATGATATGCTAAGAGGCTTGTTTGGGGTCCCTTTGGGTTCTCCCTTCATCGTGTCACGTCTAGGCCCAAGGTCCAGGTCGTGATAGAAAAGTCCATAACCCAAAAATAAGACCAAGCGAGCTACTACTTGAAATCCCAGTGTTCACCCCACGTCAAATAAAGGGGAGGCCTACCTTGCTGGAGCAAACCAAACACTCGCCTTTCAGGAACATCACCCTTTTTGAAAAGTGCCTCATAGCTACCTTATGGGAACGTCACCCTTTTTGGTACCCATGTTTTATCAACCTTACAAAAACATCATCCTTTTCAGTAGACATAGTTTATTAACCTTCTGGGAACATCTCCCTTTTCAGTATATGATTCACATGTGCCATATGGGAACATCACACTTTTTGGCCCCTCATGTAACTTAGGCTATATGGATCCATTAGCAAGTTCACAATCCTATGGTGGCAATATAGTTATGGGACAATGGTTATTTACTAAGGTCCCCTCAGTGCTAGGTCAAAATTCCAAGGAATACTCAAATTATTGTTATTATCATAACATGCAAGGCATTTTAGTTTCCTCATAGTTCATAGAGTAGCTCATAAATACCAAGGCTTCATCATACAAAAGATAGGGCATCATCGCGTTTCACAGCTTTCACAACATTCTCATAATTTATAGCACACACAATATCCCTTCACAATTTATATCATTCGTAAATCACATGTCTTGTCATAAAGCCTTTGTCACATAAGAAGCTTTGTTTATGATTTAGTAAAACATGCTAGGTATGCATTTGTGCTCAAAAGCCATGCAAGAACAATATCTTTATACATGAGGAGAGTAGCAAAAACCCTTTTTTCAACTCATGCAAAATAACCCACCTTATCATAACAAAACATAGTTAGGCCATCATAAACCCTCATCTTAAATCACATTTTCCCATGACTTGTCATTTCATAATATTATACAACGATAACATAATATAGTACTCATCATAATATCGTCATAGTTTTCTTCATAATGATGTCATGCAAATACCTCATCAAAAATTCATAAAAACCCATAACTTGGAGAAAGACTTAGAGAGAAAATGGTTGAGCTTGTGAGATAAAGCTTCCCACAATCAAAACGCACATACCTTATTAACTTAATGGAGAGAATACCCAGCTTGGTGAAGAAGAACCAAAACCCTAGCTTGTTCCTTCTTCTTGAGACCTTGGTGTCTTTGAGAGGTCTTGAAAGTGTTTGGGACTTAGTAACTTTAGGAAATGAGAGGAAGTTAGGGTAACAAGGCTGATAAGGAGGCCTTTTTAGGGTCAAGATGACGTAGTATAAGCATAGAAGGCTGAGGAATGAAAAAACTACCCCTAATTAAACTGGTTGGATAGGTCCACAAGATACCATTTACGGGCCGTAGACCATTCTATGAACCGTAGATGGGGTTTCATCTGATAGCCCTCCTCCCAAACATCAGAGACCCCTTTTCCACTTATCATTCTCTATGGCATGACCTATGACTCATAGATCATTCTATGAGTCATAGATAGTGTTTCCTCTGATGGATTCTCAGAGACCCTTCTCTGATTCTCATTCTACGATACGGTATATAACTCATAGAGGACTTTATGGGCCATCTGATGAGTCATAGATTGAACTTCAGAGGATTCCAAATTTTACCAAGTCTGTCAGGTTTCCACGAACATACTTTACGTGTTGTAGCTCAACTTACGGGCCGTAAACCCCTTCGTAAAATCTCATAGTTTCAAATTTTCCAAGGCTTTCTTTCGTGACCCCTTTATACACCTCATAGGTGGGGTCTTACAGCCTTATTCTTGAACTCCAACTTAAGGAAAACACTCTACCCAAAAGGCCAAAAGCCACCTCAAGGATCCTTTACACGGCTCGTGATGAATCACACAACCTGTGGAGGTGCCCATGTGGTGTCAACTTGGTCAAAAACTTCCCGAAAAAAAACTTTATGCACAATTAAGGCCTAACAAAGTCTGGTTCCTTGCATTCATTGATCGTTTGACCAAGTCAGCTCACTTCTTACCAGTGAAGACTAGCTACAGTATGGAGCAGTTTGCTAGGTTATATATCAGGGTTATGGTCAGATTGCATCGTTGATGTTGCCCAAGTGACACCTCCTTTTTGAGGATAAAGTAGTCGTTGTCAAAATATAGAACCTAACCAAGGTTAGGGTCGAACCCAAGGGAATACGTAGACTCAAGAAATTTCAATTACTGTAATTTGAGTAGTTAACTAACTTAATTCCCCAAAGGGGGTGGTGTTTGCAATAATCAATGGAAAATAAACCTAACTAATACAAGAGCGAAATCAATATGGAGAGAAACTAGGGTATTGTGTTCCCCATAATTCACCAACTCGATAACCTAATTTTCTTCTAGTGTGTAGTACACAGGATGGTAAGTTAAGTTCACCAAGCCCTTTAGTCAAAAGTGAGAGGTAAATTTCGCTATGTGACTTTGCCCATCTTCATACTATGCATTACTAACCTTTACCTATTAGTCCCAGTACAACCTCCCCTAGGCCCAATTTAGTTAATTAGACGAGAACATATCAATCGAATTTTGTTAATTAATATATTTTCCTATTCATTATGACCTTGGTCCAGTCAGTAACACTAGGCAGTTTCTAATGTTGGCCACCACTAGAACACATAAAATATGAAGAGAGTTAATTAATACATGCATGCACACTTTCAAAGAATTATGAATTATTCGATTTTACTTTGTTAGTTCTTCATTGTTCCCACAACCCAAGTTGTGGATTTAGCTACTCATACTTTGTGTAGATGCAAGTCTTATAAATTGGAATAACATAATAGAGCACTTACACAATTGAATTAAGAACACGCAAATCCAACTTCAAAGAGAATCGCAAGACTAAAGATGAAATTGAAGTACAAGTGTTCTCAATACTCTCCAATGTAATCTCACTATTTTCGCTCTCTAATTACTGAGTTTTTCTTAGTACTATCCGAAAAACTTCTTAAAAATAACCTAAACAAACCTATTTATAATAAGTAAAATATATGTCCTAAACAAAATAGGATAGTTGGGTTGGCACACCTCACGAACTGGTTGACGGGTCGTATTGCATTCCACGGCTCGTAATCAGGGTCTCGTACAAAGCTACTGGAATTCTGGGCTTCAAGTCTACGACACCCCCTCTACGACCTGTAAAGTGGTTTATGACCCAGCTGCATATTCGTAGAACCAACTTCAGAAAATCAACCCCTTACTTGTTTTGTCCACGAAAGCACTCCATGACCCGTAGAATGGTCTATGGCCGAAAAAGTGTCTCATACTACATCAAAAATCAGCAACTTTTGTATTTCTTACCAAAATCAAGGCCAACCCTATAATCCTGCAAATATAACACAAAATATATAAAAACTAACATCGCATTGAGAACACACTAACTTCCAAGTTTTAAGCATCAAAAGTGTTGTATTTTGAAGCACATCAACACCCTCAACTTAAAATTGTTAGACGGACTCAATCTACAGAGGTAATACAGTAACACACAAACCTCAACCCAATGGCATACATCACATGAATTTCAAACTCACATACCTGCACCAACTTTTACAAAATAGGATCAAATAGCAATCTACCAAACCAACACAGACTAGAGCATACGACAACACAACTATGACAAGTGAGGTACTTTCAACAATCCACAATCACTAAGGAAGTCTAATGCTAACAATGCAATGCAAGTGCCCTCACTGGAAGAAGCCCTATATCTGACTCTCAATGATAGTTTCATATATAACCTTGGGGATATGAAATAACACTCTCTTTCACAAAAGGCATTCATGTATCATGCCTAATACCATAGGCTTACCCCTATACTAATTTCTAAGACATTCAACTTCATGGACTAGGATCACTTTAGGACTTTCTAGACTTATAATGTAGGCTCAAGGGGTTTTGGTATGGTATTTTGGGAACATAGTGACTAAAGACCCTTCTTGACACTGCGTTTTCCTACACTTTTGCCCTACCAACTCTGTTATTTCCATCTCAATCTCCCTTTACCCTATTTCAAGCTTTTCTGGGTGCTTTCTTTTCATTTTTCAGCCCTTTGCCTTGATTTTGCAATTCATTTTTCTTTTTAACTCACAACTAAGGCATCACATATTTTTCTTGCACCCAATACATGATTTTCCCTTTTTCTCTGTATCACTAACTTCCCTATTATTTTTGTGTGTCACTCTTACACCAGCCACCCTCAACTTAGGATTTTGGCCCGAGTTGAGATGCACAATATCCATCCTCAGAACTTGAGCCACTCTTTGTAGCCACCCTCAACTTAGGCTTTTCGCCTCAATCGAGGTGCATAATGTTCAAGGAAGGACCAGGGCCAATCTCAGGATTTTACAACTAACAAGGCTAAGTTAATCAGGTGTTTTTCAAAGAATAGTTACATCCTAGGCTCAAACATTAGGAACAAGGGATATATTGTAATTTTGGTTGGTCACTTAGGCTAAGTGGGCTTTTAAGAACAATGGCCTAAGATCCTTTCCTAATCCAATTAATCTACAGTGCAACTTTGAGTAACAGGAAAAGTTCTGAATTAGTACATAAAACATGAATTTAGCAATTTAAAGCTCTCACTCACATGGCACTGATTATATTATCAACAAAAAACTCTCAGATCATGCTTTATCTCAAGTTATCCTCAGTTATAAGAACAAGCATTTTCAACATCATATGTTGTCAAAATACAACACTGTTGATGCCTAAAACTTAGGATTTTGTATATTTCCAATGCGATATTTATAGTTTCTATGTGTTTTTGTGTTTAGTGTTTCAGGAAACTAGATTGGCATGACTTTGGGGAAAACTTGCAGAGTTTCTGGTTTTTGGTGAGAGCATTCTACAAGTCGTAGATGTAGTTTCATGACATATTCTAGTGAAGGTTGAGATCTGAAATTCAAGTCTTTGAGACCTCTATATGAGTAGTAAAGCATTCTACAAGTCATAGATAGGTTTCGTGAAGATTTCCAGAGAGGGATAATTTGAAGCAGTTAAAGCCTATGAGTCTGATGTACGAGTCATAAATCAGTTTACGAGTTGTAAAAATGGTTTGTAGAAGTAAAGTCCAAGAACCCAAGAGCAGATTACAAAACCTTGATTACGACCCGTAGAAACCTCTATGAGTCAAAAATAGGTTTTGTGGAGTCCATCAACCAGTTTTTCTATTTTATTACCCAAAGACACCTCGTCCACAAACTAGAGTTGCTGCTAGAGTTGGGCAGCCTCAGGTTTAGGGTGATAGTCCTTCCCACTCTGAAAAGGAAGATACTGATGAGAGTGGGAGCAGTATGCCCCAGATGACTCATTCTAGAGAGATGAGCCTAGTTATAAGGAGGGCTCCAAGGAAGGAGCAGATGTCGAGTCCTCTATCGCACCATCTTCTTCATCAGCTCCGGATGCCCATGACAATGGATGGTGCATCGAGGGTATGAAGGCTATATTCTTTGAGGATACACAGCCTAAGGAGGCGGGCAAGCTGACCCGTTCCATCTACGAGGAACCTAGGATCATTAATGATGGACTGAGTCGTGTCCTAGGTCTGTAGGACATGATGATATGATATGGGTTGATGTGGCAGACAGAGTCACTTGGACAGTACTCTTCGATTTTGGTGAGAGAGTTTTATCTATCATACGCAGCCACTATTCAGTGCAATCTTCCTAAGGGAAAGAAACCACTCACTAAGCCTAGGTTGAGGAGATATGAGTAAGTGGTCGGCAGTTAGACATTTCTGAGGAGAAAATACACATATGTTTTTGGTCCTAAGTTCTAAGCTCCCAGGTCTACAGTGGAGTTTGATCATAGGTTGGGGCAGGCCAGAAACTCATTGGTTATGAAGGGTCCAGTAAAGCGGACCTCACTTCTGAGATGGGTGGCCGGTCATATTGTAGAGCAGGGTCCAGAGCCTGCTTGGGTCACCACCCATACTGAGCCTATAGTAAAGGCTTCACTCAAATTTCTTGCCAAGTTTTGGTGGGCCATTATCAGATCACGAATCCAGCTAACTCTAGCAGATAATACACTTATGCTGAAGCATGCGGTATTGGTTGCCAACATCTTTGTCGGCTCATAGCAGAGTAGATACATGAGTCAACTGAAGAGGGCCACCTCCATCCCATTCCCATGTTTGATTTGAAGACTCTATGTAGAGTCTCGAGTGGAGATTTTACATCAACTGGACTAGTTAGTAGAGGCCCAGCATACTTTGCAGCCTAGCATGATAAAAGCTGATGAGAATCCAATGGCACTTTGGTGGGTACAGCCTCTACCTCCGCTAGAGATTTCATTCCGAAGCTACCACCTGAGGGTTCAGCAACTGCCACCACTACTACTGCGACTGCTACCTGTGATGAAAGACCCTAGCAACCAGAGTAGTCGATATTGAGAGGGATTCTACTATATCTACTCCTGCATCAGAGGCCACTACTACATAGCCTTCTATAGTGGGCATGGTCTATGTGTCCGCCACTTCTGTCCAGGCCATGGCATATCGGTTATCATGTGTTGAATCCCAGTTGTCTCAGCTTATTCAGCAGATTAGGCTATGGGTCCGACAGGCTATTGTAGGCTAAAAAAGGCGAAGCCGGGCATTCATTATTCTACTATTCAGGAGCGTGTTTCTGTAGTGGATACCTATATCATTGCCTTTGAAGAGCAGGTTCAGAAGAGGTTAGCCGAGGCCTGACCTTCGGATTCGCCAGTCGTCCGGCTAGAGATTGAGAAGCTTAGGGCTAACATGACATCATCACTTGCGGTACCGGTTACACTACTAGAGTCGACACCTCCAGAGCCATTATAAAATTTATTTGCCTCCATAGATCTACACGAACTTCCCATAGGAAGAGACCCCTTATAGAGGATGATGAGCCAGTTAAGAGGAATGTACGTGCAAAGCTCTCGTCAGATGAGGAGTTCAAGCTTTCCTTGAGGACATCGAGGCACGAGGAGGAGATAAGGCTAGCTCATGAGCATGATAGGGCGAGGCGTATTAGCCCCTCCAGACATAGTACTAACACTAAGGAGACTACCCCGCAGGAGGAGGATGGCCAGACTCAGGCCAAGACTGGCGCTTAGGCACCCAGGTATGTTTTTGACCCCTATACATTTTATTTTTGGCTTGATTTGGTGCGTTAGGAATAATGCACAACTTTTACAATGGCGTGTGGGTAGTTATGGGCCTCGGTGAAGTCTGAGTAGCTTATGGTCCATAACTATCCTAATTTTTAATCTCGAGGTTTTCTTTACTATATTTTTTCCTCATAGATATTTAATTTATTTTGAACTGACACATTTAGGATGTTTAGATAATATTTGTAGCATATAGTACTAATACTTATGGCATAGCATGTTTTTATTTATTTTTTTAAATGGTACCTACCAAAAATATTTTGATTAGTAGTTAGATGGCAACCATGCATGATTATGTGTTTGCCAATATCCGTTCTGATAAGTGAGCGTAATTTGAGATATGAAGCATGATCTATGAGTTTCTTATTGATAATGTATGCAATGTCATGTGAGTGTGAGCTTATTTTGCTAGATTCATGTATTTTGTGCTAATCAGAACTTGCCCTGTTACTCTAAGTTATTGTAGATTAAATGGATTAGGAAAGAATCTTAGGCCTTTGTTCTTTAATTAGTCCACTTTAGCCTAAAATGACCAACCAAATGATGTTTTATCCCTTGTTCCAAATATTTCAGCCTTACATGTAACAATTCTTTCAAAACACCTAATTAGCCTAGCCTTATCTAGTGAGAAACCTAGAAATTGGCCCTAGTCTATCCTTGAGCATTATAAACCTTGACTGACGCAAAAAGCTTAAGTTGAGGGTGGCTACCAAAAGTGGCCCTGGTTCGGAGGAGAGATATTGTGTACCTCAATACAGGCTAAAAGCTTAAGTTTAGGGTGGCCAATGTAAGGGTAAAGCACAAAAATAAGGTGATGAGTTGGGAGTGA
>JAPFFP010058451.1:0-27744 GCA_026153255.1 Solanum medicagineum | reverse complement strand
AATTGTGGTTGTGAGTCTTGGGCTAGTGAAGCATAATTCACTACTCTAAGAAAGCAATTTCCGGAATTTGGGAAGTTTTTTTTTCACACCCCCCCACCCCCACCCCATGTTTTCTATCAACTTGGCCATTGTATACTGAACATTTGATCAAAATTCCCTCAGGATGATCAAGAATCAACCATATTACACATGATTAACTACTTCTACCATCTTTATACATGCAAAAAATGAATAATAAATAATAAAAGGGAACAAAAAACTCACATGAACAATTTTTCAAGATTCACTCAATAAAGAATCATCAAATCAAAATTGGACCAACCACCCAACTTTTTTTTCTTGTTCTACTGTTATAAAAGTTAAAGGGTTGCAAAAGAGTTCAAAACTTTGATCAAAATAAACATGAAAAAAAATAAATCTTGAAACTTTAGCTTAATAGTTAATTCCAAGAAAGCTAAATTTCATCAAATGTACCTAAAAAAGCCCTTGAAATTCCTTTGAATTGTTGAAGATGACAATGAAATCAAGGTAGGGTTTTCAAAACCCTAGAAAATAACGAAAATTGCAGAAGTAATTTGCTATAGCAAACAAAAAAAAAATGGTGATGTTACTGTTTTGAATCAGGGCCACACAAACCAGTTCATTTTAAAATGGGTGACCCGAAAATTTGCAAAAATGTGACACGTGTCATATTTAAAGAATTTTTACAAAAATGACCTCATGGTTAGATTGATCCGATATGAGTTGTGAATAATTTTGATAAAAATAAGAGAATAACTATTACTGAGATTATGATTATAACTTATGATTAATTTGCAGAAAAACATCAAATATGATGTTTCACGAGCATTAAACACATGTTGAAATAAGTTATTACTTTATAAAAGAAAAATTATTGCAAAATCCGATTAAAGCTAAATATATTATAACAATAACATACCCAGTGAAATTCCACAAGTAGGGTATGAGCAAGGTAAAATATATGCAAATCTCACCACTACCTCATATAAATAGAGAGACTGTTTCCGGAAGACCCTCCTTTCAAAAATATCAGGCTCCAAAAGCAGAAGATACTAGATATGAAAAGGGGGACTAAAGTGTATTAAACAAATGATAATATATAAAGACAATAAAAGTAATAAATATAAGAGGAACAAAAACGACACAAATATAAAGACACGACTAATCCTACTAACCTACTGTATTACAAGGTCAAACATCGTCTTATCCCTACTAGCCTATTAACATTCTACGCTAATACGCGACCTCAACTCTTTTCTATCTAAGTCATGACCTCAATGAGTTGAAGTTTCGCCATATCCTCTCTAATCACTTACCCCCAATATTTTTTCGATTTACCTCTACCTCTTCATGTAACCCCTAAATTCAACCTCTTGCAGCTCCTAAGAGGAGCGTCGACACTCTTTCTCTACAGAACTCAATTTCCAACTTAGCATAACAATTCTAAATTTGATTCCTAAAACTCTCCTACATCAATTTTCACATTCCAGAACTAATAGAATCGACAGAAATCTATTTCGAAACTCGATTTCAAATCTTTGAAACTCAAAATTAAGCAACTTAAACCTTCAAAACTCAACTCTTTAGCAAAGAATCAAACTTTTCACAAAATTTTCAAAAACCAACTTTATCAACCAATTAAATAGGACTCGAGGCAACTATCAAAAGAGTAAAATAGTAATTTTGTTGAAAATGCAAAAAAATGACCTTTAAGGTCATTACAAAAATATCAGATACATATTGAATGTCAATAAGAGGCGATTTGAAAGTTGTACTCTTATCATGTCATCTTATATCATAATATTTTATTTGGTACCAAATTATGAAGAAAAAAAAAAGGGAAAAACTTTACGCACTTCATTAAAAGCATTTTGTAAACTTGTGTTAAAGACATTTGTAGCACTATAATAATAAGATGTGTAAAGTGAAATATATAAAATAAAAAGAATTTTTGAATACAAAATTAATTATTCAACATTAAAATAGGGTAAGAAAGGAAGAGTGTGGTGTAACAAGAAACATGTTATTAGAGGTGTGCATCAATCGGTTTGGTTTTAATTTTATGTATTATTGATTCAGTTTATCAATTTTTTATTTTTAAATATGCTAAACCAATAACAAAACAATAAGATATTTTTATCTATTTTCGGTTTATTGATTTTTTGTCCTCAATAATTCGATTTTCAATTTACCCGATAAGAAAATACTCATAAAATAAATGTATGACCTCTCTAACAATATGAGCAATACGAATAGATACAGTAAAATAGACAAATTAATTGAGCACCTAAATTTAATAATATGCAATATTTCATATTCTAATTTACTTTCCAATAAAAGGTTTATATACTGGAAACCAAGCAAATACATGACTGACTTAGTATCAAGTGATGTTAAATTATTGATTATTTAATATTTAATACTTATGAAGGGATAAAGTAATAAATTATTATAGTCTTAATAAATTATCAGATTACCCAATAATACAATACTAAAAATTGAAACTGAACCGATAATTTGATAATTATTTTTTGTTTGTAAAACCACTAAAAATCCATTAACTCAATAACTCGATAAAAATAAACTAATAAAGTTTTTTTCGGTTCGATTTTTGCACACCCTGCATGTTATAGAATCTGCTAATAAGGAACAAAAGATGGAGAAAATTGTAGAGCATGAATATGTATTCCAAACCTCCATTTGGAACTTTAGAATGTTATGCTAACAGAAGATAGATACATAACCTGTCTTAAGTTAAGGATCACTTTTTGGGGAAGGCAATTTGGTTTTTGAATTGTGACACATAATTACATACATATAAATAACAGGCTAACGATCATAGACTTGGAAGATAATAAAAAATACTTAGTCATGGCTGATTTCTACAAGGAAGATGGTGGGCTCTTATGGATCAAACGCTACTGTACAGTATAATTCAATTCATTCAGTTTATATATATGTTCTAATACTGCCTCCTACTAATATTTTGTTGCAGGAGTGTCAAAATCCATTTCGGAAACGCCGCCTACTCATTACACAATCAAAATAAAGTCACTTTCTCTTCTAAAGAAGAACAATATTGACAAATACACCTCTCCTTCTTTTGACGCTGGCGGATATAAATGGTGTGACAACTTTATCCTAGCTACTGTTGTCTCATTTTATGTGGCACCCTTTCCTTTTTGGTCCGTCACTAAAAGAATGTCAAAATGATTTTAGATTACAAATTTCAAAAGTCTTCTTTTTTTCCTTAAACATCGTGTCAAGTCAAAGGATGTCACACAAAATGTGACGGAAGGAGTACTAGTCTCTTCAGTTCTAAATTTTGTTAGTTGTGCAGGAAATTGGTGTTTCATCCAAATGGAAACAAAAACAAGGAAAAAGCAGGGAAGCATGTTTCCGTGTATCTGATGATGGCAGAGGCAACCTCACTTGCACCTGCAGGTTGGGAGGTCTATGTTGGTTTTCGGCTTTTTTTGCTTGATCACAACAATGACAATTATTTAGTCCTCCAAGGTCTCTGCCCTTACATCTTCGTAATTTCTTTTTATACACATAACAACCGAGGAATGATAAAGTCTTCTGAATTACAACAACAGATACATCTACTGAAAAGGGAAGAAGATTCCATGCTATGAAGACGGAGTGGGGATTTGATCGATTCATGAGTCAAGAAGCTTTCAATAATCCAGAAAACGGGTATGTTGTAGATGGCACGTGTGTCTTAGGAGCAGAGGTGTACGTACGTCAAGAAAAATTCCGAGGTAGAGAAGACTGTCTCTCCATGGTGAAAGACCCCATTAGCTATAAGCACACCTGGAAGATCGAGAAGTTCTCCGCTCTTACTGCAGATTGCGAAGAGTCTAAGACCTTCATGGCAGCAGAACATAAATGGTACAATCACTTGCTTCCTTTTTATAACAAACAGTGTAACTTAATATCTGTTGATATGGCAACACTTGATCTCACTGAGGATATGACCTTAGATAGAAAGGAGTGGAGGTCGCGTATTAGAGTAGCAGGCCAATAGAGCGGTGGGAATAGGTTAGTAGGATTGGTCGGGTCTTTATATATATCCTGTGGTGTCATTATCTGTCTTATATTTGTTTACTTTATTGTATTTACTTTCTATCATTGCTTTCATTATTAGTTGTTCTTCCTTGTTTTGCTTTTCATTTTCTTTTTTCCCGTATCTAGTTTATTCTCCTTATGAGTTTTTGAGACGAGGGCTCCCCGAAAACAACCTTTCTACCTCTATGAGATAGTGATAAGGTCTGCGTACATTTTACCCTCTCCAGGCCCCACTTGTGGAATTTCACTGGATATGTTGTTGTTTGTTTGTTTGTTTGTTGTACTTAATATCTGTTATATACATAATGGATATCCGTTGTATGTATAAACTTAAACAGGAAGATACAGTTATACCCCAAGGGCAAAGGGAGTGGTACAGGCAGCCATCTATCACTATACTTGGCATTGGAAGAACCAACCAACCTTTCTCAGGGCAGTCAAATATATGCGGATTTTACAATGCGTATCATTGATCAAGTTAATGCCAAACATTACTTAGGCAAAGGTACTTAACAGCAGTAGAGTACTATAAAGTTAATAATAAATCATGTCATCTTCATGTATACTACCTTTGGTGGCAGCCAACTATTGGTTCAGTGGATCGCAGACGTTTTGTGGATGGCCAAGATTTATATCAATTGGGTATTTCAGTTTGCCAGGAGCCGGCTTTCTGATCAAAGACACTTGTGCTATAGAGGCTGAAGTCACTGTGCATGGGGCTACTACTAATAATCTAATGCTCTAATTAGTACAAAGAATTTGATCATGACACCAATTATTATAAAGAGAGTGTTTTCTCTACTGTTTGGACAACCCGGAAGGAAGAAAATTGAAGTCATAAGTCTCATTCTGCTTGTCTCGTCATGCCAATTTGGCATGCCATGCTAGTCCCAGTGTTATTTCTCATATTCGTTACACATATGAACTATTACTATTTGGTACATGAGCCCATTATTTTCTTGTTGTATCTGTAAGTATCTGTTTAAAGTGAGGAAAATGATGCAAGAACATTTCCTAGCAATCACTTTATTTCTTTCGAGCAAATTCTAGTATGGAACGGAAAAGGAAGAGCCTCAGAACTAAAAGAAAAATTAACCTTACAACATGCTTCAAATGTGTTGTCTCAAATATTAAGTGAAATATTAATGTTGACGCAATACATCAGTTTGGACATTTCATCTTCAGCCATATGGTTGAACACGTTTGACTGACAATAGTTTGGCTTGTGTATAGAAGACGCTAATGTGGCAAACCATGTGTAACATATCGATTTTGAGGGTGTAAAACCTCATTTACAGCGAAATTTCTTATTATTTTTCGTACTTCCTCCCTTCCTCTCTCCCATTTAATCGTCTTCCCAAAATTACCCTCCCTACTCTTCTTCCATAGAATCCATCTTATAAAAAACTCAATTGTAGATATGACTAAGTAAATAAAAGTGTTGTCTCTAACATATTAAGCTTTAAAATGAGATGGTCACACATTCCTATACAGTATCGGAGCTAACTTTTGCAATTGAGTTAGTAGTCACTTGGATCTTCTTAACATGATATCAAAAGTCAGTCACATCCAATTCTTGGTTTACCCGCTTTAGGATCTCATATTATATTGTGCATGTTCTAGATATCTAGTCTTGAATGTGTAGGGAAAACTATAGAAGTTCCAAATCAGTTGTGTGATGGGTAGTTGGTCTTCCTTATATGGTCCTTCAAATTTCCCACTTCATGTGCCAGTTTTGGGGTTGAGTTAAATCACTTCGACGAATAGCTCGTAATGCTGCATCTCTTCTGAGACCGGGACCTTTTATCATGACTTCTGCTCGTTGCATACCTTAGATAATGAATAAATAGGAGTTAATATAATTCCAATTGCCATGACAAAAGTAATAAGTAGTTTTGGAATTAAAAGATATTTTTGGCCGGTAATTATTCCAAAAAATACTAGGGGCGGAGCCACGATTGTTCCAGGGTGGCCAATATATAGAGGCCAAATCTTGATTTATATTGTTAGATTTATATTTTGAACACCCTTGGGGACAATGAGAGTAGTGGCTCAATGGCAAAGGCCAGCACAACATGTACATTTCATAGTTTAGACACCCTTCATGAAATTTCTGGCTATACAACTAGTTAAATCTAAGATACATTTCTTAACGGTTAAAATCACAAAGTAAGAATGTGTTAGGAACCAACTTCAAAGAAGATATGCGTCTCTCCCCATCAAACTTCTATTAACTTCAAACAATAGTTGTTTAGCCACAAAGGAAAACTTTACAACACCTCTCGCAACTGTTACACTATTGAGAGGGAGTTTCTTCTCTCTCTCGAAGGTGTATCTTCCATGATAGTTTCTTTTCGGGGGAAGGAGATGAGTCTTCCATGTTCCAGTGGACAGTTTTCTTGTAACTAATGAATTTCAGTTGGCTTTTTGCAACACTAACAATATTCACACACCCCCCGCACACACACACAAAACATAAACTAATAAATGATGACAAAGAGAAAAACTACTTACCCAAAATCCATCAAATTAAACATAATAAAAGGCCCCAGAAACTTGAAGTACAGGGAGAGCAAAGCACAACCTGCTAGAACTTCAAATAACAAATTCTATTTACATAGAAGTTCAGTATCCTGACATTCACTCAAATAACAATATACTCAGGAATCCCACAAGTGGGGTCTGGGGAGGGTAAAATGTACGCAGATCTTACCACTACTTCATAGAGATATAGAGGCCATTTCTGGGATTCTGATGTTTACTCAATTTTTTTTTTTAAAAATAAGATGGTCCTTGTCACGCCCCCGGAGGTACCCTAGACATGGCCGACACTCAAAGACTATTGCTAGTCCCCGAGTGAACCACTTGATCTCATTGTCATATCTTACTCAACAGGGAAGAATACTCGTATAACACATTTAGGGAAAAGTAAAAATATCATTAAAAAATCTCAAGATGATAGATCAAGTTAGGAAAGAAATTACTCAAAAGTGCTCTACTCAAGGTCTATGAAGCCTCTATTCTAAATGGCTAGATGGTTACCATGACAAGCAATGGCTACCCAACATCAATGAAATAACAAAAACTGAAATAAATAGAGACAGGCTCCTCCAGATAGCAAGGAGGGGTCACCAAAACTCTGGGATTCAAAATTTCTAGACCTCAACGGTGCGTCTGCTGAAGTCCTCTATCTCTGTACCTACATCATGAAACAACGCAGCGTCAAGGGGCGTCAGTACGTGAAATGTACTGCTATGTAAATGGGCTAAAAGTAAACAGACAAGGCTCAAACTAATCCACAGACTCGATCAAGGCTCAACTCTTCATCTCATAACTCAACTCAAGAAATCATGCAAGATTTTAAGTTTGAATTCATGCTTTAGAAATAGACTGAGTGTTTAATACAACTCGGTTTTGAAAATCAGGATATGCTCAATTCAAGTGTTTGCTCGGAAGTTTCTCTAATCAACATACTCTCAACCCCACCATTATTTCATAGTGATGTACAACGAATGTGGCATCGTTGTCTCGTCTGTCCTTAACTTGCCATGGAAAAGGATACGTCAACTCTATCTCATGGATCCATAATAAATGTCCGCTTGCGGGACAAGAGTCATCGGAACGAGTCAAATTAATATCCTACGCTGGCAACATAGTTCTGTGAGATTAAGTAGATGTATACTCGCTCCCCCCTCGGTGCTCGAAACTCCTCCGAAGACTAAAATATGCTCAACTCATCAATCTCAACTCATTAGTCTCAACTCATCCATCATCCCATCAATGACCTCATCAAACTCAACTCATCTTAATTATTCAACAATTCAACCAATCAATACAAGATATCAAGATGGACTCAAACTCAATACGGTCATGTGACATCATACCATTCATGCTCAACACATAGGACATCATAACCATTCAACACATGCATATGTGAGACAAGAAACATGTTTCTCAAGTACACATTACCTAGTTTAGGAGGTTAGATTCATAATTTCGATTTAATCAAAAAGCCATGAAAATATCAAGTTTGGGGTTAGGGTATCAACCATGCAAAATACATACATAATTTGTAGTAAAAATGATGCAACTCATATACTAACTCCATTTTCTTCGAGAAACTCAGTCATGTTCAGAATTTAAAACTGAAGAATTTATGCGATTTAGAACATGTAATTTATACTCATGATCTTAACTCAAGTGGATGAAGGGGGAGCGTGGACGAACATAGTCCAATGCTTTAGGTAGCCTTACATATCTATTATGGAGTTTGACAATCAATTTCTTAAGAAATTAGTCTAAATCCTTTGAACCCTAGCTTTTTCTCCTTTTCTTCACTCAAGGTCTCTTCTTAGTTTTTGCATAAGGGACTTTTGAGTAGGTTTTTTAAAAAAACTCTTTCAGGCTAACAACGACTAGTATTGGTCGTAGATTAAGTTTCGGTGGAATAGGTCAGGGGAATAGGTCTATGACGCATACTTGTCGCATACCTACGTAGTTTTGGAATCCAATCCCTATCGAAAATTTTGAAAAAATATATAAGTGTGGGTCTGCAACCAGGGCGTGTCACAGCCCTAACGCATACCCTCACTGTATTGGTTTTGGATCAAAAAATTATTTTTCGATCCGATTGCTCTAAAATTGGGTCGACACCACTTTCCCACCCAGTTTTTCGTGTTGATGCAAATCTGGTGTCGTTTTTTCCATCCGAGCTTGGAAAGACATGTTATGTGTATGATTACATTCTAGGGGCCTTTTGATAATTTCACCGGGCATTACATTATCTCCCCGTTGGGATCATTCGTCCTCGAATGATGAGCAGAGGTGGTAATAAAGCACGAGTGAACTTAGGGCTTCTATCAATACTCACTCGATAACTCAAACTCTAAACTCTTGCTCCATCTCCATAAACTCTACTCAGACTCATGAATAAGCACATCAACTAAAGAATGGGAACAATAGTTAAGTTAAGGATAGAAACATTACCTTTATCATCATCGTCATTTCACACAAAGAGTTGCGGGTATTTGGTTCTCATAGCATCCTCAGCTTCCCACGTAGCTTCCTCAACGAATTAGTTCCTTATAGAACTTTGACGGATGCTATCTCCTTATTCCTTAGCTTACGAACTTGACGATTAAGAATTTGGACTAGATAGGACAGATTATCTTTTACTCCAGTACTCTCAATAGGGATTGCTAAATCAGGATCTCCCAAACACTTCTTCAGCATCAAAACGTGGAATGCAGGGTGAATTCCATCTAACTCCGTGGGAAATTCTAATTTGTAAGCAACATTCCCTATTCTCCTCACTATTTGATAGGATCCGATGTAGTGTGGACTTCACTTTTCTTTCTTACCGAACCTCATGCACGTTTCATAGGAGACACCTTCAAGTACACCTAGTCGTCTACCTCAAATTCTAAGTCTCTTATTCTCACATCAGTGTAGGATCTTTAGTGAATTTGTGCAGTCTTCAACCTTTCTCTAATAACCTTCACCTTCTCCACGGACTGGTGTACTAGGTCAGGCCCAATCAACTCTGCTTCTCCCACCTCGAACAACCTAATTGATGATCTACATCTCCTCCCATACAAGGACTCATTGGGGGTCGTCTGGATGTTTGTATTATAACTGTTGTTATATGCAAATTCAATCAATGGTAGATGGTCATCCCAATTCCCCTTGAAGTCTAGCACACAAGCTCTAACATATCTTCTAACGTCTGAATAGTGCACTCTACCTGCCATCCATCTATGAATGAAAAGCCATACTCAAATTTACCCTTGTACCCAATCTCTTCTAGAAAGATCTCCAAACCTGGGAGGTGAATTGAGCTCCTCTGTCCGAGATGATGGACAATGGGACTCCATGCAATCTCACAATCTCCCGGATATACAACTTGGCATACTCCTCTGTTATGTTGGTTGTATTTACTTCTAGGAAGTGATCCGACTTGGTCATCCTATCCACGATCACCCATATCGAATCATGCTACTTTCGAGACCTCAGTAGACCGGCAATAAAGTCCATGTTCATAATCTCCTACTTCCATTCAGGGATCTCAAAGTTCTGTGCTAATCCACATGGCCAGTGATGCTCAACTTTGACTTGCTTATAGTTCGAGTATTTAGAAATGAACTCAGCAATATCCCACTTCATCCCATTCCACCAATAGACTTCCCTCAAGTCATGGTATATCTTGGTAGAGCTAAGATGAATGGAATACCTAGAGCTATGAGCCTCAGCCATGATTTTATCTCTTACACCATCAACATTAGGAACACATAACTTGCTCTAGTATCTCAACACCCCATCTCCCCCTTTAGAGAAGACCATCACTTTCTGTATGTGGACGGCCTCTTTCAATTGGAGTATGATAGAATCTCTATCTTGCTTCTCCTTCACCTCTACCACAAGAGACGTTGCAGACCCACTCTGGACATTGACTCCTCCCTCATCATTTTCCTCAAGTTGGACTCTCAATCAAGCTAATCTGTGCACCTTCTTCACTAACTTTTTCTTTTCTTCCTCCACATGGGTCGTGCTACCCATTGACAACCTGCTAAGAGCGTCAGCCATAATGTTAGCTTTACCTGGGTGGTAGAGAATACTCATGTCATAATCCTTGAGCAACTCTAACCATCTCCTCCGCTGCAAGTTGAGCTCTCTCTGGATGAAGACATACTGCAAGCTCTTTTAGTCAGTGAACACATTCACATGCACTCCATATAAGTAGTGGCACCAGATTTTAAGTGCAAACACCACCACCGCCAACTCAAGATCATGGATCAGATAGTTCCTCTCACAAGCCATAAGCTGCCTGGAAGCATAGGCTATCACCTTCCCTCTCTGCATCAACACACAACCCAACCCAACTCTTGACGAATCAAAATATATTACAAAGTCTTGTATTCCATCGGGCAAGGTCAAAATTGGGGCTGTAGTCAATCTGGTCTTCAACTTTTGGAAACGTTTCTCACAATCATCAAACCATTGAAACTTGACCTTCTTCTGAGTTAGCTTAGTCAATGGTGCAGACAAGGAAGAGAAGCCCTCAGCAAATCTGCGGTAGTAGCCTGCCAACCCTAAGAAACTTCTATGTCTGTTGGTGAGGTCGGTCTGGGCCAGTTCTTAATTGCCTCAATCTTCTGGGCAGCTACTCAAATACCATCACCCAAGACCAAATAGCCTAAGAAGGCCACTAACTTGAGCTAGAACTCATATTTTGAGAACTTCGCATACAACTCATGATCCTTGAGAGTTTGGAGGAAAACTCTGAGGTGATTAGCATGCTCCTCCTCATCCCTCGAGTATACCAAGATGTCATCGATCAACACAATTACAAACATATCAAGAAAGGGTTTGTACACTTTATTCATCAGACCTATCAAGGTTGCAGGTGCCTTCATCAACCCAAAGGACATGATCAAGAACTCAAAGTGGTCATATCTAGTCCTAAAAGTTGTATTTCGAATGTAACATTCTATTACTTTCAACTAACTTATGATAACCAGATCTGAGGTCTATTTTTGAGAAACAAGAGGCACCCTGAAGTTGGTTAAACAAATCATCTATCCTTGGGAGAGGATATTTATTCTTAACCATGACCTTGTTCAGTTGAATGTAATCTATGCACATTCTGAAAGACCTATCTTTCTTATGTACGAATAGAATTGTAGCATCCCAAGGAGAAACACTCGGTCTGATAAATCCCTTCTCTAACAAGTCCCTCAACTGCTCTTTCAACTTTTTTGACTTAGCGGGAGCCATCCTATAAGGTGGAATTGAGGTAGGTTGGGTATTGGGAAGAACATCAATCCCAAAGTCAATCTCCTTATCGGGAAGGACTCCAGGCAGATCTGCAGGAAACTCATTTACAATTAGGAATGAATCAAGAGTATAAGGCTCAACATCATCATATTTGACTCGCACGAGGTGGTAGATGCACTTTTTAGAGATTAACTTTCTAGATCTAAGATAGGAAATAAATTTTCCCTTAGGTGCAACAGAATCTCCCCTCCATTCCATAATAGGCTCATTGGAAACTGAATCTTGACGGTTCGGGTTCTACAGTCAACAGTGGCATAGCGGGTGTAGATCGAGTCCATACCAAGAATTATATAAAATTCAATCATCTCCAACTCAACCAGATCCGCAAGAGTATTCTTATGATAGATAGATACTACACAATCATTATAAACTCTCTTGGCTATGATAGACTCCCAAATCGGAATAGAAAAAGCAAAAGGCGCAAGTAAACACTTAAGTACCCGTCACGACATTAGGTACAACCTTTTGGTCTTGTCTATTCCCCATTGCATAGAGACGATTTGTTCCTCCACTTTTCCCCAGTATGGCACCCTTCTGATTACCTCTGGGTGGTGGCATAGCAATAGAAGATTGAGCCTTGTTTCCCCAAAGTGGACAATCTCTCAGGAAGTGACCTGTCAGGCCACACTTGTAGCAACGACTTCCTCCTTCCCTGCACTCCCCCAAATGCATCCTGCCACACTTCCCATAAGTTGGTTTCACTTTTGAGCCAAGGATCACACTGGCTTGTGAACCCTATGCTCTAAAGTTTGATTGCCCTTGAGCTTTCAGGTCATACCTGGTGTCTGGAGTTGGTGCACTAGTTGATGATGGTGTGTACCCCAAACATTTCTTTTGAAAGTAAGATATGCCCCCCTTGTCCTACCTATGTTGGCTAGGCTCATGCCCTGCAGACTTAGCTTTCTTACTTAAGTGTTCTTCTCGGTCTTTGTTTTTATCCTCCTTGATTTGTTAGGCATAAACCATAATCCTGGAGATGTCCATGCCCGCAATCAGCAGTGTTGCCTTGCAATCCCTCTTCACATGTTTACCCAGCCCAAACACAAACTTTCGCATCCTTGCCCTCATGTCCTCGACCATCTCTGGTGTATACCTGGACAACTTAATGAACTTTAGGTTGTACTCCTTCAAGGTCATCCCCGCTTGTTTCAAGTTCACAAACTCTTCAATCTGCCTCCCTCGACTCTTGGGGAAAGAAGTGGTCGAGGAAAGCACTCTCAAACTCATTCCACTCAGCAGGCTCAGCATCTTCACCTCGACTATCCTCCTAGTGGTTGTACCAAACATTTTGCCACATCTTTAAGCTAGTAAGAGGCAAGCTTAACCCCTTCGACCCACTAGTATGCATGTCCCTCAAAGCCTTGTACATCTCATCGATGAAATTCTATGGGTCCTCCTCAACTTTCGACCCCATATACGCCGGAGGGTTCATTCTCAAGAAGTCTTTGAGTCAGGTTGCAGTAGTGGACTCTTATGAGCTGGAACTAAGAGCTTGAGGACCTCGTCTATTAGCCTAGGAGGCCACTTGTTGAGTAAGTATGGTAATGGATCCCCTAAACTCTGCCTCTGAGGTGGGAGCCAACTATTGTTGTACAGGGGCGCCTGTGGGACCTCAGCAGCCCTAGCAGGTCGACCCTGCCTCCTTGTCTCCATCTAAACAGGGACCTTTGATTAGGAATTCTTAGTAGTTAGGGCTGAGGCATCTCTTTGAGTAATAGTTTGTTTTGGAGGCATATTCCACAAACGTGTAACGCATAAATTAGAACAAAGTTTTCATAGAGTTAAACTCTATCGCATAAATTCAGATTATAAAAGAAGGGTAACATTTCCTAATGTCCTATAGCATCCTACTTATGAAGTGTGGTGCACAACACACCCATAAACAAGACTCTACTAGACATGGTTTCATAGACTCCCTAGGACACTTTAACTCGGTGCTCTGATACCAAGTTTGTCACGCTCGGGGAGAGTACCCTAGATGTGGCCGGCACTCAAAGACTATTGCTAGTCCCCGAGTGAACCACTTGGTCTCATTTTCACATCTTACTCAATAGCAGAAGAATACTCGTATAAAACATCTAAGGAAAAGTAAAAATATTATAAAATAATCTCAAGATGAAAGATCAAGTTAGGAAAGGAAATACTCAAAAGTGCTCTACTCAAGGTATATGAAGCCTCTACTCTAAATGTCTAAATGGTACCATGACAGGCCATGGCTATCCAACATCAATGAAATAATAGAAACGGAAATAAATAGCAACAGGCTCCTCCGGATGGCAAGGAGGGCTCACCAAAACTCTGAGACTAGGAATTTCTGACCTCAACGGTGCGTCTGCTGAAGTCCTCTATCTCCCGTACCTACATCATGAAACGATGCAATGTCAAAGGGCGTCAGTACGTAGAATGTACTGGTATGTAAATGAGCTAAAAGTAAACAGACAAGGCTCAAACTAATCCACAAACTCGACTCACGGCTCAACTCTTCATCCATAACTTAACTCAAGAAATCAAGCAAGTTTTTAAGTTTGAATTCATGCTTTAGAAATAGACTGAGTGTTTAATACAACCTTATTTTGAAAATCAGGATATGCTCAATTCAAGTGTTTGCTTGGGAGTTTCTCTAACCGACGTACTCTTAACCCCACCATTATTTCATGGTGATGTACAACGAATGTGGCATCGTTGCCTCATCTGTCTTAACTTGCCACAGAAAAGGACACGTCAACTCTATCTCATGGATCCATAATAAATGTTCACTTGCAAGATAGTGTTTCCGAAATGAGCTGCATGATTATCCTATGCTAGCAACGTAATTCTGTTAGATTGAGTAGATGTATACTTTCTCCTCACTTGGTGCTCAATACTCCTCCCAAGACTAAAATATGCTCAACTCATCAATCTAGTTTCAACTCATCCATCATCCCATCAATGACCTCATCAAACTCAACTCATCTTAATTATCCAACAATTCAATCAATCAATACAAGAAATCAAGTTGGACTCAAACTCAATACGGTCATGTGACATCATACCATTCATTCTCAGCACATAGGACATCATAACCATTCAACAAATGCATATGTAAGATAAGAAACATACTTCTCAAGTACACATTACCTAGTTATGGAGGTTAGATTCATAATTTCAATTTAATCAATAAGCCATGAAAATATCAAGTTTCGGGTTAAGGTATCAAGTATGCTAAATACATATATAATTCGTAGTAAAAATGATGCAACTCATAAACTTACTCCATTATCTTTAAGAAACTCAATCATGTATAGAATTAAAACTCAAGAATTCATGCGATTTAGAACATGTAATTTATACTCATGATCTTAACTCAAGTAGGTGAAGGGGTGCGTGGATGAACATAGTCCAATGCTTTAGGTAGCCTTACATACCTGGTATGGAGTTTGACAATCAATTTCTCAAAAAATTGTCCTTAATCCTTTGAACACTAGCTCTTTCTCCTCTTCTTCACTCAAGGTCTTTTCTTAGTTTTTGTATAAGGGACTTTTGAATAGGTTGTTTTTTAAAACTCATTTAGGCTAAAAATAACTTGTATTGGTCATGGATTACATCTATAAGAGCTGGGAAAAAGTATGGAATGCCGCTCAAAAGATTTAAAATTTTGAACTTCGATGGAACAGGTCAGGTGAACAGGTCCGCGACGCGGGCCTGTTGCGTACTTGCGTATTTTCGAAATCCAATCCCCGTCGAAAAATTAAAAAAATAAGTGTGGGTTCACAACCAAGACATTTCGTGGCGCTAACACATACCCTCACTGTCACGATTTTTGGATCAAGAAATAACTTTTTGATCTAATTGCTCTAAAATCGGGTCGAGACCACTTCCCCACCCAGTTTTTCGTGCTGATTGCAAAATTCAGTCTCAAATTTTCTGGCTGAGCTTTGGAAGACACGTTATATGCAAGATTCTATTCTAGGGGTATTTTGATAATTTCTCTAGGCGTTACAGTCCTGTTGCCAAAATTTAGAAACCAATAATATAAACAGAAAACAAAATCTTCATGCCTTCTTTCTGGTATGCATCAATCATAGTAGAGTAAGTAATGAGATCAGTCGAAATTTCTTATCATTCATTCGCTTGAAAACCCTCTCCATCTCCATTACGTATTCTGCCTTTGCAGACGCCTAAACAACAGAACTGAATAAGGAAGTATTTTCATGGATCTCTAATTTCTTAGCTAACTGGACAGTGTTGATCACTTTATGAAAAAGGCCTGCATTTGCATATCCTCTGATAAGACAGAAAAAGGTCTTGGTGTCCATTTTCATCCCTTCAGCACGTATTTGATCAAAGGTATATTCCATATGATTTGTGTCAACTGCATTAGAGAACACCTCAATGACATTATTGTACGTTGACGTTGTACTCCATTACAGATGACATTTTATCATACATCTTTTCTTCTCATAAGCACCAATATAACAATAAAAACAACCACACCACACCTAGTGGAATCTCAGAAGTGGGGTCTAGGAAGGCTAGAATGTACGCAGACCTTACCACTACCTCATAGAGGTAGAGAGGTTGTTTCCTGCGAACCTTCATCACAAAAACTCATAAGAAGAATAAACTAGATATTAAATGTCTGGGTTTTTGGCTCAATGCCAAAATTATAGAACCTTTCATACCATCTCTCCTTCATTTTAATTAGCCCCTTGTTGCCAAATATGCTCAGAATAGTGTTCATAGCCCATCCTAAAAGCACTTTCTCCATTTCTGCATATTTGTCTGCTCTACCATACCCACTTAAGACTATATTATTAGTGCCAGTATTTGGAACTATGAAGCAATCAGCCATTTGTTCATAAAATGACACAGCCAAATCAAATCGGCTAGCATCCACACATGCCTGATTAGTATACACATCTGGCTGACAATAAGGAAGCTCAATCATAGAATGAAGATGAGCAAATATGTTGTCAAGCATGTTGCTTCTACCATAAGCACCAATCAAGGTTGTATAGAGTTCTGAGGTGGGTTCCAGTCCCTCTTTAATCATTGAATCAAAAAGTTGTTGAGCTTGTCCTCGTTGCGTACATGTTCCAAGAAGGACAAGGAGCCTCATTTTAGTACTTTCTTTTGGTTGATATAAATTTTAGTTTGATTCTAAAGGTTAGATTGTTTACTGTTATATTGTGGATTTCACTCCACCTATTTAAATGGAAAACAAGGAAAACAAAGATTCTATTTTCAATATGCGTTATTCAATCATTGTTCTGCAAATATGTTGCTTGAATGTTATTGATGCTGCTCGATGTTTACCCTTGACTAGGATCGCTGGATACCAATTCCACAAAATCAAATGGAAAAGCTGATATACTATCTTTCAAGGTTAGAATTTCATATGCTCCATCTTTACGTTAATAGATATGTGAATTGTGGCCTTTAAATGGTAACACTTAGATATAGCGACACTTGATCTCACCGAAGACATGACCCTAGATAGAAAGGAGCAGAGGTCGCATATTAGAGTAGCAGGCTAATATGCTAGTAGGGATAGGTTAGTAGGATTAGTCTGGTCTTTTTATCTAGTGGTGTCATTATCCATCTTATATATGTTAACTTTATCGTATTTACATACTATCATATACTTTTTGTTATTAGTCATTCTTCCTTTTAATCTTTTTCTTTTTCTTTTCCCTTTTTTCCATATCTAGTTTATTCTGCTTATGAATTTTTGAGACGAGGGTTCCCCGAAAATAGCCTTTATACCTCTATGAGGTAGTAGTAATAAGGTCTGCATACATTTTACCCTCCCCAGACCCCACTTGTGGGATTCCACTGGGTATGTTGTTGGTTGTTTGTTTGTTTATTGTAATTTAATATCTGTTATATACATAATGGATATTTGTTGTATGTATAAACATCAACAGGAAGATACAGGTATACCCCAAGGGCAAAAGGAGTGGTACAGGGACCCACCTACCACTATACTTGACTTTGGCAGAACCAACCAACTTTTCTCAGGGCAATCAAATATATGCAGATTTTATGATACGTATCCTTCATCAAATCGATATCAAACATTACTTAGGCAAAGCTACTTAACAACAATAGAGTACTATAAATTTAATGATGTAATAGTGTTGAAGAGAATAATGAATCTTTATCATGTCATCATCATGTATGCTACTTTTGGTGGCAGCCAACTATTGGTTCAGTGGATCATAGACGTTTTGTGGTTCGCCAAGATTTCTATCGATTGGGTATTTCAGCTTGCCAGGAGCTGGCTTTCTGATCGGAGACACTTGTGTTATAGAGGCTGAAGTCACTGTACATGGGGCTATTACTAATAATATAATGCTCTAATTGGCAAAAAGAATTTGATCATGACATCAATTACTATCGAGAGAATGTTTTCTCTACTATTTAGACAACCCAAAAGAAAGAAAATTGAAGTCATAAGTCTCATTCTGACAAGTTAATCTTCTCATATCGTCATGCCATGCGAGTTACAGTGTTCTTTCTCATACTTGTTACAGAAATGAACTCCTACTATGTGGTATTTGAGCCTATTATTTTCTTGTTGTATCTGTAAGTATTTATTTAAAGTGAGGAAAATGATGCAAGAACATTTTTGAAAAGATTAGTACCCCTAAACTACTAGTGAACTAGGTTTAATAAACAGTACCAAAGCGCACATAGAAAGCAGTAAAGTGAATCAGGCAAATTATAGTGGAAAAACTCTTTGCTCAAGGGAGAAACAACCTACCTACACTAGTAGGATTTCAACAACTTCACTAACTTCAAACGAGCAAATTCAACTACAATCCAGGCAACAAACTCAACTATTGAGAGTCAAACCCACTCTCAATAACAACTCACTCAAAGAAAAAGAACTTCTTACAATATTTGTCCTGAAACAAAGATTCTAAGAATATTGTCAAATAGACTTGAACAATCATGAAAATCTAGCTCCAGATCTTGCTTGAATGCTCTCGCCAAGTGCCCGTGCTCTTGCTTGAATGCTCTCACCGATTTCAGATTGCAAAAGTTATTTCTCCTAGGGTTGATTATTGTGTTTATATTGAACCCAAGAGACATTCCATATAGGATTCCTTTCTTGAGTAGGGCATGTGATTCTTTTCCATAAAAGAGTCCTTTTCCTAAGCTTTTGACTTTGCTGAATCCTCTTTTTATTTTGTTTCCATATAAATCCACTCCTATTTTGACTGGGTTTCTGCTCAACTCTATTGGTGCATCTATACAGGACATGGTTCCGTGCCGTGCTGTTGCTAGTTCCGTTTGTCATCATTAAAATAACATAGTCATACCTACAAATGTCATCATCAAAACAACATAATCATACCTACAAAGATCCTAATAAATTCACCCCTTTTGATGATGGCAAACCTATGTGCTTATTCATGAGTTCCTACAGAACAACTTCCCCCTTTTGACATCTCAAAAAGACAACAGGCATTAGCAAAAACCAGGTAACAAGAACATTAAAGCAAATATCAAGAGCCAAAAGCAGCATTAGATATAACACATTAAAACTGAGGATATTAGACATCCACAGAGCACAGAGAAATATAGCAAGTCAAAGCAGAATATGATATACACAACAAAAAATAATAGGCAAGCACCGCTACCCGCATAAGCATCCACAAAAATTTATACAACCCAAAAACAATTTCTGTAAGTGAATTAAAAAAAGGATAGCAAAGGACTTGGAGTACTAAGGGTAAGGGGATGACGGGCCTGCACCTAGGAGCTTAAGGAGAGATTCCACCCGCTGATTGTGATCCACCTGCTGTTTGAGGAGCCGTTCCTTAAGGCGAGCCACCTCTACCTGAGAATCACCAAATTGGTCCTGAAGATCACCAACCTGAGCCTGAAGATGAGCCCGCTCAGCTTGAGCCTCCCGAAGTTCCCTCATGATCTGAGTGATAGTGCTAGTAGACTTCGGTGGAGCAGGTGCAGCAGCAGGGATAGCAGTAGGAGCCCATTTGCACTCAAGGGTAGTGTGATGATCAATCATATTTTTCTTGGTCAATGCTCTTCCTACCCCAAGCAGTACCTGCAATGCCTTGAAAACAAATGCAAGTTGATGAGAACCCTCCACGGGATCAACAATGCGCGCCATATGCCTTAAAATCAAAGCAGGCCAAAACACAAGTTCCTGCAAGTCGATGGCTTGCGCAATCCCCATATCCTGAAATATAGCTTTGTGCCGGCGCTCGCCTCTGGGTAACATCCTATTATGCACCACCTCAAATAGGAGCTTCAAATATGGCAGCATCTCCGCCTTGAACACCTTCCTGGGCACATTAGTGACTCGCCCCTAAGTAAAATTGGATATTAAGACTCAACCAGTATCATCCAACCAGACATACTCAGCCAGCCCTACATACGGAATGTGCAGAATCTCCCCCAACTTCACCTTATCAAACACTATATCCACCTTATGTACCCTCGAAGTAGCCATATCACCCTCAACAAACGCAAGACTCATATAGAGTTCCACTATCTCAGGTTCAAACATGGGGGCCTCAATGTCAAAGAAGAGATTGATCCACCCCTTGAAGGCTAATATATCACAAATTTGTGCCACCACCGGATAAGTATGAACCTCATGGTGGATAACCCTGCGCCTAAGCATATCTTTAGAGCTAAAATAAATGTCCTTTCCTAACTTATTGAAGTTCTCCATATGTTTCTTAAACGGGCTGGATCAGGGGGGAATAGAGGGAGAACGAGGTGCATGGATCCCTTAGGAGAGGATGAGACGCGGATAGGAGAGGAAAGAAAAGTAGAGGATTTCTGGAAGTGAGCCTTCTTGTGATTGGAGGAGGGGCCAGCAAAGTCAAACACGCGCCTTTTGCTCCTAGTAATGGGGCCACGAGTATGGGTAGCAGTGGGCTGTGGAGAAGAAGGCTAGGGTCCTAACAGCGAAGGAGACCGCGGCGGACCCGGGCCAAGGAAATGTCGTCCTGTGAGTTGGAACACTCCCGTGCAGAGGCAGGCACTGTAGGTGCAGGAGCGATTGGAGGCACAGACGCGCCATAGGGAGGCAACACAACCTGAACTTGAGGTGTCTCAGTGGAGAAAGATGAGGTTCATCAATAAGGCATCAACTAGAGGGTTAGGGTTAGGAATAGGTAGGTCGATGTCCATCTGGTAGGGTTTAGACAAAAAAGGATGTTGTTGATAGTAGGGCAGGTCTAGGGATGGTGACAAGGAAAAGCGAGGAGGTTCATTTATGGTGGCCGGTAGTGGGGACAATGGTGGTGACTAATTATGGATAGAGGGTGATAATTCGGGCTCCCCTTGTGAGAGGTCCTATGCTGGAGAGGGGGCAGTGGCGTTGGAGTCGGTGTCGAAGTAAGCAACAAGGGAAGTCATTAATGGAGGGTAGTTTTCTTGAAGAGGGGTTTTGCTTTATCTGATTTGAAGACAAGGTCGATAATTGGTTTTGGGCACACTAGGGGAATATTAAAAGTTATATAGGGAGTTGGAGGAGGCGTCGGGATATGATTGAAAAGATATGTTCTGACAACTGCAACCAACGTGACTCTTTAGATCCCGAGAAATGGTGATCATTGCCTTTTAGAGTAATAACCCTTCCCGCCAAATGAAGGAACAGATAAGTAGGACCAGGTGTAGATATAGACTACAGACAACTTTTCACAAGGCATGTATTCATTCAGACAGTGGAAGTTATGGGCCAAGGGCGTACCTGATAGATTAGCATGTGAGAACCAGTTCCTTCTGACTTGATTCCTTACTCCAGTGACGGACACTAAGGGTAATATCATCAGTTCTTAGCGTATGTGTCCAAGTGCATGTTTCTAAGAGGGATACCTGCAAATTAGTTTAAGTTAGAAGGTTTGTACAGTCCTTAGAGTACAAATTAAGAGTCGAAAAGAGAGAGTCAAGAATCCCTGATTAGCCCTAGATAAAGGGGATTCTGCTCAAAGTGCTCCCTACTTAAGGCCTTGGTGAAGATGCCAACAACCTGGTCCTCAATTTCGCAAAACACCATTTCGATAAGCCCCTTTTCCATATTGTCCCTCAAGAAATGATGTCTCACATTAATATGTTTGGTACGCTTGAGCTGGATGGGACTCTTCGCAATATTCACTGCGCTTGTGTTATCGCACATGATGGGGATGCGGTCAACTTGGATCCCAAAGTCTACAAGCTACTGTTTAACCCATAAGAGCTGAGCACAACAGGAGGCAGGAGCAACATACTCAGCTTCAGTGGTCGAAAAAGCAACAGAGTTCTGTTTCTTGGTAGCCCAGGAGACCAAACAGGGCCCCAAGAAATGTGCCATTTCTGAGGTGTTCTTCCTGTTTACAGAGTATCCTGCATAATCAGTATCAGCAAATCCAACTAGATCGAATGAGGAGCTGGCAAGGTAATATAGAACCCGGTCGATGGAACCTTTTAGGTAGCGCAGAATTCATTTGACAGCTTTGAGGTGTGATTTTTGATTGAAACCTTGGACACATCCCCACAATTAATACAATATCAGGTCTACTGGTAGTCAGATACAGCAGTGGCCTAATCATACCTCTATACTTGGTTCAATCAACTTCAACTCTTGTTTCATTTCCCTAGTGGTGGTTGCCATAGTTACTTTGGCATCTGCATTCCAAACTTGGTGATTAGCTCCTTAATATACTTTTGCTGGTGAATGGATGTACCTGTCTGTCCCATATGTATTTGGATCCCTAGGAAGAAATTTAGTTCTCCCATCATACTCATCTCAAACTCACTTCTCATAAGTTTTGAAATTCTGCGCCTAGGGTTGCTTTTGCTCCTCCAAAGATGATGCCGTCGACATAAACCTAAACAATGCACACATGGGAATCCTTCTTCTTTAGGAATAGAGTATTGTTAATCTTTCCTCACGAGTATCCATGACTTAACAAAAAATTAGATAGTCGATCATACTAAGCTCCGTGACCCTATTTTAGTCCATATAGAGCTTTGTCTAGCTTGTAGACATAGTCTAGATGATCATAGTCTTCAAAACCAGGTGGTTGTCTTACATAGACTTCCTTTTGCAGATACCCATTGAGGAGTGCACTTTTGGCGTCCATTTGGTACAACATAAATTCCATGTGAGCAGCAAACGCTTTGAGTATTCGAATGGCCTCAATGCAGACGACAGGACCAAAAGTCTCATCATAGTCAATTCCTTCCTCTTGATTGTAACCTGGCACCACAAATCAAGCCTTATTTCTGGTAATCGTACCTTGTTCATGCAACTTGTTCCGAAACACCCACGTTGTTCCAATGATAGTTCGTTGTTCAGGAGGGGGAACCAAGTGCCACACCTTGTTGGGCTCAAACTGTAGGAGTTCTTCCTGTATGGAAGATATCCATTCTCCATCTAATAATGCCTCTTTAACCTTTTTTGGTTCAACTAAGGACATATATGCCATGAAGGCACACATGTTTCTGAGCTTTGATCTGATGGATATTCCTGAGTTGAGAGGGGTCAGCATGTTTTCAAGAGAGTGGAACTCTTGTGCTTCCAGTTGTGTCCTGGGTCCTCAGGAGCAAGATTATTGCCTGTAGGATTTAAGGGACCAGCTTCAGCTGGGTGAGATGTCCTAGATGAACCATCTCTATTTTGAGCAGCAACCGTAAAAGGTGTCTCTCGCTCCCCCATTATCTTGAGTATGTGGACCTGACCCACTGACCTGCTCCCTATCATCCTCATCATCTGGCTCTCTCCTAGTAGTTTCTTCCGGCCTTAGTACCTATTCCTGTAAAACATTCTCGGCCCCTTGATGGACCTCATCAAATATAACATGTACACTTTCTTCTACACATCTGGTTCTTTTATTGTACACTTTGTAAGTTTTGTTGTGAGAGGAATACCCAATGAAAATTCCCTCACCACTTTTGGCATCAAACTTTCCTAGAGCCTTCTTTCCATTGCTGTGTACATAGCACACACAGCTAAAGGAACGAAGATGGGCTAGGTTTTGTTTTCTTTCTTTAACTAACTCATAGGGAGTTTTGTTTAAGATGGGTCTGATCATGCATCTATTGATGAGATAGCAGGTGGTGTTCACAGCCTCAGCCCAGAAGCTCTATGGAAGATCACTGGCTATCAGCTTGGTTCTAGCCATATCTTCCAGAGTTTTATTTTTTTCCACGATCCCGCTTCGCTGGGGAGTTCTCAACGCTGAGAAGTTGTGAGTCACCCCATTTTCACCACAGAGTGCAAGGAACTTGGAGTTCTCAAATTTTGTACCATGGTCTGTTCTCAAGTTCATCAAATGACAATTTAGATTCTTTTGGACCATTTTAGCATATATAGCAAACACACCAAACGTTTCATCCTTAGATTTTAGAAAGAAGGTCCAAATGAATCTTGAGTAATCATCTACAAGTACGAAAACATACTTGTTCCCATCTCTGCTTAGGACTCTCATAGGGAACTAGTTCCAGAGGTCTGTTGGTGCTGACCAATCCCACTGGCTGAAAGCTATTCCTGACATATTTACCTTGAGCACAAGCTCTACACACTTGATCTCACTGATTTTTCCTCCAGGCAGTCCCAGGACCAGCTCCTTTAGGATTAATTTATTCATTGTGGAGAAGCTAGCATGTCTAGCCTTTTGTGCCAGAGTGACAATGCATCACTCATCGAACTCAAACACTTCATCTCAGGTTGACAAGGTCCATTGATATCCACCTTGTACACGTTTTTGTGTCTCTTCCCCCTAAATATGAGCCTCTTAGATACAGAATTTGACACTTTGTATTATGCGGCCGTGAAGAGTACATCATTTCCTTTGTCGCACATTTGAGAGACGCTCAACATATAATGCTTCAGTCCCTCCGCATAGTGCACATTGTCAATGCATTGGGACATAGATGGCCCCACCTTTCCAATGCCTTTAATTCCACCTTGTTTTCCATTTCCAAAGCCTACGTTCCCGCCTTGGAAGTCACTTAGTAAAAGTAAGTTGCATTTGTATCCTGTCATGTGCCTTGATCATGAGCTATCCAAGTACCACTGCTTTCATTTTCCTTTTACTCGTTCCTGCACAATTAACAAAGGTAAGATTTGGGTACCCAAATCCACTTGGGTCCCTTTTGATTGTAAAAAGGGTTAATAAGATCCCTTTTTGCCTAGGCAGGAAGATCCTTATTCGTTCTTTTAGCTCTGGTGGTTCTCGAAGTATATCTACCTTCATCATTACACCAGTTAAATCTTGGTGGATATCTTATGCTTGATCTGTTCCTGTTGGTTCTAGGGGGGTATCTTCTTCCTGTCCTATTTCTATTATTCCTAGGAGGATACGTTTGTCCAGTTCCCTACCCTGGTTTAGCCCTTTCATGGTTTTTCTTGATGTAGGAGAAGCTACAATCAAAGGCCTTGGAGCTTTTATTGCAGTTATCTCTCAGATGACCAAACATCCCACACAAGGTGCAAAGGACTCCATGATCTATTGCATGATCCTTGGGTTCCTTAATTTTGAACCTGATCCCATACTTGGTGGTAGATTAACCTTGCTGCATATCATCGAACATAGCAGAGGACTTGGTCCACTTCATAGTGTGCTCTAATTTAGCTTTGGTCTAGTTAAGTTCTTTCAGAAGAACTTCATTCTTGTTTGACATGTTACCTAGCTCATCCCCTAGTTTATTAACCTTTTCTTGCAAGGTTTGATTAGGACAGACTCATAATATTTTTCTCCTTTCTGGAAAACTTAAGACTATCAATTTCCATCTGTAGTGTTTGATTGACATTCTCAAGATCTATATTCTCAGTTCTCAACTAAGCATAGTCCTCCAGAAGAAGGTCCTTGGAGTCACAAACGATCAGATAAGCTTCAATCATGACCTCTGACGGGGACATAAGCTTTTTCCTTGAGTACAAATGAATATTAGCTTTCGTTTGTTCAATTCTTATCTCAAGGGAATGTTACTAATGGAACATCTGGCTTATGTTCTTCATGTAGCATTCACACCCCTTGGTATCTAATAGTACACTGTTCTTATCAAGAGAACCCCCTGCTGCCATTAGTACTAGATTCTCTTACTTGATATCAACCTCGTCAGTCTTGAGATCAGTTGCTTCAGTTACCTGTTCCTTGCAACTTTCATTATCAGATTCATCCATAGCAATAAGAGCAAGGAAATCATACTTCTCAGTCCTCAACAGCCATGAGAGATTGATTTTCAGGTGCTTCACCATAGGATTCTTCCCTCGAGTTTCTTGCCAGTGCCGGTAAGGCTCTTTGCACTAAGAGATCCGCTTACTGATTTTTCATCCTTCTATCCTTGCTAAGATATGGTTCAGCGTTGGTTTCCTTGGGTTTCTCTAGGACATTCTTCTTGTATTCAAGTGCAGGGAGTGGATATAACTTGATGAAGTGGTCAGGGCTTCCACATTTGTGGCACAGTTGTTCCCTCAGATCCTTCTCAGATGTCGTTGAGTGGTCCTTCTTTGTCTACCATTTCCTCTTCTTAGCACCTATTGAAACTTCTTAGTGATCAGGGCAATGTTTTCTTCCTCGAAGTCCTCTTTCTCGTGACTTTCCAAACTAGGTTCTTGTCCTTCCTTTAATTGTTAAGGTCCTTCTCCTGATTTTTATTAAATTTATAAGTAACTAGGGTTAGGGTTCCCATCTGCTGCTCCATGGTTATGTTGTCAAGATCCTTAGATTCAATGATGGCTTCAATTTTTCTTTCCTAAGATTCAGGTGACACACTCAGCAGCTTCTGGATGGCCTTCCCTGTGGGAATAACTTCTCCTAAGGAGTAAATCTCATTGACAATAGCAAAGAATCTGGTTTCCATAGCATGTATGGTTTCACCTTCATGCATTTTGAACAACTCATACTGTCGATTAAGATTATCAATCTTTGTCATTTTCACTTGAGTAATTCCTTCGTGAGCAACTTGCAGAGTGTCCTAGATTTGTTTAGCATCTTGACAAAAAGATTTCCTATTGTATTCACTAGGACCAATGCCGCACAATAAGATCTTCTTAGCTTTAGATGTGTTCTGAATGGCAATCTTGTCAACATCATTCCACTCGCTACATTCCTTGGGTACTCTTGGAGTACCTGAGGTTGGCCCATCTTTCATGGGAATAGGTGGTTCGTCTAGAATAACATTTTAGAGATCAGGATGTTCCCCCTCAATGTGATTCATCATTCAAGTTTTCCACCATCTGTAATATTGTCCACTAAACAGTGGAGGTCTGGACTGAGAAGCTCCTTCTTGTGCTGTGGGTGAGGCAATCATTATCTTTTCGAGGTAGTTAGCCTTAATTCAAAAAGACTTGCTCTGATACCAATTGAAAAATTAGTACCCATAAACTGCTAGTGAACCAGGTTCAATAAACAGTATCAATGCACATACAAAAAGCAGTAAAGTGAATCAGACAACTTATAGTAAAAAAACTCCATGCTTAAGGGAGAAACAACCACTACCTACACTAGTAGGATTTCAACAACTGCACTAACTTCAAATGAGCAAAGTCAACTTACAACTTTGCAACAAACTCAACTATTGAGAGTCAAACCCACTCTCAATTACAACTCATTCAAAGAAAAACAAATTCTTACAATATTTGTCCCTAAACAAAGATTCTAAAAAGACTGTCAAATAGACTTAAACAATTAAGAAAACCTAACTCTAGATCTTGTTTGAATGCTCTCGTCAAGTTCCCGTGTTCTTGCTTAAATGCTCTCACCGATTTTAGATTGCAAAAGTTGTGTCTCCTAGGGTTGATGATTGTATTTATATTGAACCCTAGAGACATTCCATATAGGACTCCTTTCTTGAGTAGGGCACATGATT